>QJNZ01000462.1:0-73105 GCA_004155055.1 Monosporascus sp. CRB-8-3
CCGGGGAGTTAATGATACGGTCAGCCAGGTCGAGGGCTTTTGGATATGCCAGGTGGCGACAGTACTGTGGCAGGTGTTGTCGAAGCCTTCCTATTTGGGATGTGCCAAGATCCAAACACGGTAATTGGCTCCAGGGGAAATAAATTTTCGACACAATAACCCTCGTCCACTCCGTTCGCAAGCTCACTACGTTAAAACGAGGGCATAAGCTAGTCTTAATTATATACGACTTAAAACGATTAATAAAATTAGAATTTAATACCTCGGATTATGTATTAAAAACAATACTCGGATATCGAAATAATTAACGAAACTTTTACCTTATCGTTTTTTATTTTTATAAATTATATAACGTCCTATATAAGAACTCCGGATATATAAGTACTCCGGACGGTTTTTAGCATTTCGTAATAATAAATTCAAATGACTTAATAATATATCGTATTAATTTAAATTAATCGGATTTTTTTTTTCGTTAAACGTTATTATAGCTTCTTTATAAGTACGCGCATTATGTCCGGGCTTGTTATAAATGCTACATTTTCGTTTTTTCGTTTTAATCTTTTTATAACGACTTTTTCCAGCTGTTATTAGTTGTATTTTTTTATTACTTCTTTTTTTTAAGTTAAAAAAGCTTATCTCTTTTATATAATAAGTATTCTTTTTTTAAAAAAAAAGTTTATGTTTAGTTTTTTAACGTTTGTTTAAAATGTAGTTTACTTTACGTAATTGGACCTTTTTTTCCCGAAGAAAAGCGGTTTTATATAAAACTAATATGTAACCTTTTATTATAAGATTAGCCGATTTTAATATTTTTATCGGTAAGTTACCTTAATAATTTTTAATTTTTTTTGTAAGTAACGTTTTTATTTTATTATTTTATGTCGGCAAATGTGGTGATTTATTGTTGGAAGGTTGAAAAGATCAAAAGGGCTTTGATTTGTGGCCCTAAGATTGCAAGGACAAAAGAGCTAAAGGCTATATCTAGCTGCTCTCCCCCCCAGTTGGAAACCTAGAACTAGAACCAGAACACATCAAAACCACAGCCTGAAGAATGCAACATAACTTGCCCACATTTTACCAATATTTTTAAGAGTTTTTAAGGGCGGGGAATTAAAGCCGGCGGAGGTTTATGGGAAGATAGTCAGCGTAGGTATAACTAGAGGAATTTCGAATTTAAAAAGAACGTTATTAAGATCGAATAAAATAAGGTTAACTTATATAAATTTAGATTTAATATTATCGGATATTATAGTAGTTTTAAACGCGTCGTAAAAGCCTGCAAGAATTTCTTTTAATAATATAGGTATAAAAACGTCCTATTAAGTTTTTAATATATAACGAATAAACGCGTTTTAAAATAAAAAATAAAATGTATAAAAAAGTTAAAGCCGATACGAAAAATATACGAGTATGTAAAACGTAATAATTTTATAATTAACGTAATACTTTTCGAATTTTATCGAATAATGGTTTTTGTAAGGGTTAAAAATAAAAAAACGTTTCGAATTTTTCGTACGCGTTCGAATATATTCGTTAAAATACTAGACTTATTTTAAATTTAATTTATTTATTATTTAATTATTATTATTAAATACGATTTTTTAATCGGTTACTAGTAATAAGTTATTATAATATTAAAATTTAAGGTAATTTTCCTATATTATAATAATAAATAGCGGTATAACTTAATTTTAGAAATTAATAATTTAAATAATTATAATTTATTCTTTATTTTTTCATTTTTATTAGGTTTATTTAGGTTTTTTACCTTTTTCGGTATTAGTAATTATTATACCCGTTATTATAAAAAGCCTTATTAAGAATTTAATTTCGTCGAAGTTATACATATTTTTTTTATAATGCCGTATTTTGTAATAATAGTCCGAAAAGGTTCGAATTATTTGCGAAATATTTTTAGATTTTCGTATAATACTCGTTAATAATCGATTTTTCGATTTAAACGCGTTTAGAATTTCTTTTGCCGTTTAATAAAGTTCGACGCTTAATTAATTTCGACGCGTATTATAACGCGTTAAGTAAATAGTATATTAGTTATATTTTTAATATGTTAAAGCCGGATAGGAAACGTTTGCGTATTTAGGTCGAAAATTTAATTAATAATTGTTCTTTTTCGGTTAACTTTAATTTTTGCGATTTGGATATATAGTTACTATAGGAAGGAATATCGGTCTATTATTTATGTAAAGTAGATTTTGCGACTTTATATATAGAACTAAGTGTTATAGAATTAAGTTTCGGGTTTCGTTTTTTTTATAAGCCGTTTTATATTATTAATGTTGAAAAATAATTAATTAAAGTTCGGTAGTTAAAATATGCTAAAAATTATCCGGAGTACTTGTTCGTCTGGAGTACTTATATAGGACGTTAACGCAAAGTTAAATTATCTTATTTATGAAAACTTTTTTATAGTTATCGTAAATGCTTTTAAAAAGTTTAGGTATTACCTTAAGAGAAATGTATGTTAAATTAAAATATAACGTTTTATATTATCAAAC
The DNA here is from genome assembly GCA_004155055.1 of Monosporascus sp. CRB-8-3. Classification (NCBI taxonomy): domain Eukaryota; kingdom Fungi; phylum Ascomycota; class Sordariomycetes; order Xylariales; genus Monosporascus; species Monosporascus sp. CRB-8-3. The sequence continues at coordinate 2,520 of QJNZ01000462.1, forward strand.
GAATTATATTACTAAACGCGATGTATTTTTTACTATTAAAGCTAGTATATTTTATTTTTTTAATCTCTTAGTAAATATAATATAAAGCGCTTTATAAAAAAAAATAAAAATATATTTAATTACATAAGTTAAACAAAGAAATGTTAAGATTAACTTAAGAAAAATAGTTTTATTTATATCATTTTATATTTTACTTTAAAATAAAGTTAAATGGTAAAGACTTTCGAGTCGATATTATTTTTAATTGGTATAAATTACAGGCGATTAAAAAGAAACTGATTATCTATTATATTTTAAACTTAAATTTACGAAGGTTTCTTATCCGGTTTAACTATATTAGAAATATTATTAATCTATTACTTATTTTACGAGTTACGAAATACGTCGGAATTACTTAAATAAGGAAATTCATTAAATAATAATAGGGTTTTAAATGTATTTTAATTAGAATATTAATTATTACCGGGTTATATACGAAAATCTAAGAATACTTTCCTAATTATTCGAATTTACTCGAATTAATATTATTTAATACGGTATTATAAAAACGAGATTTATAACTTTAACGAACTTAAAGTTTTTATAAGGTTTTTTTATAATAATAAACATAATAATTATTAATATTACAAAAGTTAAAAGACTTAAAGAAACGTAATAAAAACGTAAATATAAATTTAATTATTTAAAGTATAAATTTTTAAAGTTAAGTCCTACGGTTATATGTTATTATAATAATTTATTATTAAATAAGTAAAAAATATATTAATAATAATAAAATAATAACCGTATAAAGTGCAAAATAAATTAAGTATTTCGATAAGTATATTTAAACGCGTATTAAGAAATAAAAACCTTTTTTTATTTTCGACGGTTACGAAAGGTATTTTTCTTTAAAATTCGAAAACTTTACTTAAATTAGTACATTTTCCGTTTTATATCTTTACATATTTGTTTTAATAATTTTAAGTTTTTAACGTCTTTAATTTATATTAAAATCTTAAAATATTATTACTATGTCTATATTACGAAAACACTTTCATTTTTCGAGCTTTATTACGTATTTAAAATTATTATAATATTTAAGAATATTAAATCCGGATTTGTACAAATCAACTTTATTTTATTCTATTTTAATAATATTAATTTCGAACGGGAAACCTGTTTAATCATATTTAAACCGATTGTTTTTTTGTTAATTTCGACCGGTTTTATATATTTTCCGTTTACGAAAACTTATAAAAATATTTATACAATAAGGGAGTAAGAATATTATTTATAAAAAGAAACTTAAAAATTATTAAGGAAACTTATCGATAAAAATAATTAAATCGATTACTTTGTAAATTAAAATTAACATGCTAATTTTATACGAAATAGGGGTTTTTTTTAAAAAAAAAACAGAATCATTAAATTACGCAAAACGAATTATATTTAAATAAACGGTTAAAAATTAAAACGAACGTTTTTAAGAAAAAGATATATTTATTATATAAGATAAGCAAATTATTCAGGCCCAAAAGAAATTGAAATAAGAAAAATACCATTAATAACCATTCACGGTAATCGTTATAAAAAGGTTAAAACGAAAAAACGGAAATAAAGCGTTTATAGTAAATTTAAATATAATGCGCGTATTTATAAAAAAAGCTGTAAATCCGTTAAACAAAACAATTCGATTAATTTAAACTAATTTAGTATATTGTAATTGTATTATTGTAAGGGAATGAAAAGGACTAGTCACTCCGGTACATGACCAAAAGATCAGCAGTTCCAACGCTTCATGCGTTAGAAGTCCTTGTTCGCACTTAAGTAGGATACGCCCCGGGGCCCATATCCTTACAGTTATTTGAATTTGTGGTTACGGAGTGCTAAAAAGTGCCCCATTTAGTAGTATATTCTGTTCGATAGTATGAGACGTTATATAAATTAAAAAAATAGCTTGTACTTTTTAATTACTAAAGAGATAGTATAATCGTAATTAAGTTTTACGTAAAGTTGATTTAAATTCGATTACGTTATTATTTATTATATATCGTTAAAAAGACGGTAAAGCTAATTTTATTGCTAATTAATTTAACTTAAAAAATCTGATAATTAAAGCAGATGAATATTTTTCGATTAAATATTTTCAGAATATTTATAATAACGATCGATTACTATTATCCCAATATTTATACCACATATCTATTAAAAGATTTAAAGATACCGAAATAATTTACGAAAAGAAGTAAACTAATAAGAAAATTAAAGTTTTAATAAAATATTAAAAAACTTAATACGAAAAATATACGCATATTAATTATACGAATACCCTCAAATCTATTAATCATTAAAACGGGTATAAAAAACCTATTATTTCTGTAAAATAAAGTTTACGATATAAAAGGTTTTACGAGAATATAATATTTACGTTAAAACGAAAAGTAACGGTATAAATTTAACAGAAAACTACAATTATTATTAATCGTAAAGTAAGTATAAAATTAAATTACGGACATATATTACGATAACATATTCGCAGAAGTTAGTCTATTTACTTAATTTTCTTTTTTTTATCGTATAACGAAATTATTAACCCTTAATAAATAATGTATATTATATTTATAAATATGATTTTAGCGTATACGGATTACGGATAAAAAAGGTTTTAAATAAACATATAACGTTTAATTTAAAGGTTTAATAAAGATTAATAATATAATTCGGTTTAAATTATAAGTTATCTAACACCTTTAAACTTTAAATAAGTATATAAACGAAGAAAGCGTATTAAACGTTAAACAGATATTTATGTATTATATTAATTACGAACAAAATAACTAGGTCGAAAAGTTACTAATTGTTAAATTGATTTATAATATTAATAATTAAACAAATATCTAAAAAATACCGGTTATTATTAACTTTAAATTTATACTTAAAGTTTATAAAAATAAACAAAGCTGTTAATATTAACGCAATTCGTACGTTTAAATAACTTAAATAATCATATTAAAAAAATTAAAACTAAAACCGAGCTCGTAAGTAATTTAATAAGCAAATATTATAACTAAAAAAGGTTGAAAAGATTAACTTTTTTTCAATAGAAAAATTATTTACCTAATTATTAAAAATATTAAAATAAAATACTAAAACTAGAAATTCGATTTGAAATATAGTATGCTATATAAAACTACTAAAAAGTTTTTTAAAAATAATTATTAACTAAAGTTATTATATAGGATTAAACTCCGTTTAGTTTTTTACGTTTTAATACTTAAAATAACAGTAAATATAATTAAAATATATACAAATAAGATAATATAGAAATCGAAAACGAATAAATGGATAAAATAAAAGATTTTTAAAAAAACAAAGTAAAAACTTATATAATATTTGTTAAAATAGAAAAGTTACTTAGATTTTAAAAATACTTAAAAACTCGTTAAAGGTTTTATAAAAATTAAACGTTTTCTAAAGAGCTTTTATTAATAATTATAGTCGTACTTTAATTAATATTTAATTAAGTAATAAAACTAATACCAGCCTAATAGGACGAACTTATGGCCAAAGTTAATATAATTATGATAATTACGGGCGTTAATTATTTTCTCTTTTTTTCTTTTTTCAATCGTTTAAATGCGCAAGATGACTAGAAAATACGATAAAGCCATACAGGTTCTCCCTACAGAACATACTTTGAAATGGCTTACCTTTACAGCGCAGTAGTACATCGAAGACTCTAGAATGGTAGCGGACCGGCACTATATCTATTCGGATAATGCACGGCCCGACAATGATGTTCCGTCACAAATGGAGCTGATTAGGAGTATCATGACGCCATCTCCTGTCCTACAGACATACAACATTAATATACTAACTACTGTATACAGGCATTATAGGTTCGACAGAGACGCCCATCTGGACGCATCGCCCACCTATCGCTCCCCACGGCTGTGAGACCGTAGAATAGCTCATGCGGGTCGTATTTATCCTTAATCGCCTGCAAAGCCGCGTAGTTGTCTCCGTAGAACGCCGTTTGCCAATCCGGCTGTCTGGGGTCAGCCTCGTTGAGATACGAACCGCCACCCGGCGTCACGGCCTCTAGTGCCGGCATGAGCGTCTCGGTCATCTTCCGCTGGAGCTCGAAGTTCGCGGTGAAGTTTTGGTAATCGTAGGGCCTGTTGTTTCGTTGTTGTTTGTGTCAGATAGCCAGCTTTGAGTACACCGCATGTCCGAGAACCCAGACACGGGGCTGCAAGCTCCGGGGAGATAGCCAGGGACGACCTAAGCATAAGGAAAGGAACAGCTTACAAGCCTACTACCGCATCGAAGATAGCTGTACGCCAGACAGGATTCACGGAGTTGCTGATTCCTCCAGCGGGAAAACGTGACACGTCGAAGTGGTTTCCGCCGATGCCGCCCCCGTTGTCGACGATAAACTTCAGCGCATCCATAAGCTTAGAGACCGAGCTGCTAGTCTCAACCAAAGAACGGGGGATCAGTCGGCCCCCGAAATGATAGCCGCTGATGTTGTTAAACGGAATGAGGTTCCTGAAACCATCGTAAAACGTGTCGAATTCGTAGATCTCGTAGCCTGTAACTCACCCCCTGTCAGCGTCTTCGTCTAGTGTAGGCAGGTGGAAAGCACCGTGACGCGGTCGGTCGGTAGTTGTATTTCTCACCGTACACACTCCCACTCGCATTCAGAGCCGCTAGAGTGGGATTCAGGAGGTCGTGAAGGTCTGCCTTGGCTAACCCGGGTGCAAATAGAGGCTGCAAGTTGAAGAAACCCTGGCCGAGTTGCCAGGTACTCCAACTCCCAGCACCAGCCAGAGCAGGAAGAGACGTGAGGAAGGTCTTTACGACACCGTAGAAGGCGTCTTCTGAGACTCCCGTGTTGACGAAGTTAAGATTGGCACCCGAAACTTTCAAGTCCTCATGCGCCCTGACAGTGATGGATAAGACAGCCGCGTAAGTACCACCACCGCCGCCAGACAACGCCCAGTATAAGTCTTCGTTCTCGGTGGGGGTTGCAACTAAGTGCTCGCCGGCGGCGGTGACGACCTCCCACTCGAGCACCTGGTCGGCACCGAGGCCGAATAAGGAGTTCAAGGGCCCATGCCCACCGCCCTGCGTAAAGCCGCCCGCGATCCCCACCGTGTCGCAACTACCACCGACGATCGTCACCCCAGCAGCATCAGCAGCGGCATAGGCTTCGAAGAACTGAACACCAGCAAAAAGCTTAAGAGCCTTTCCGCTGTACGCTGGCGATGTGTAGCTGGCGATAAATTCGATATCTTTGAGATGATGGGTCCAGAGCGCCAAGCCCCCGGCGCCCGTCGACTTGCCGAAGTAATCGTGGCCGGTATTTCGGATGACTAGCCGGATATTGTTTCGTGCGGCGAAGTCTATGGTCGCTCGGTAGTCCTGGATGCCAGTCGCGTTGACAGCGTACTGGACATACGCGCCAATCACGCACTGGTCAGAAGGGGCGGTGAAGGGGTCGCAGCTTGCATTGGCGAAGAAAGGTGCCATGGGAGAGGACGACGTCACATAGTGCGTCTGGGGATAGTTCCAGACAGCCTGCAGGTCGGCGCAGGCCGCAGCATCATACGCGGCGAAGTAGTCGTAATGGCAGACCGACGCCATAGGCACGGTGGCCACGAGCCGCCCGCCGACAGTCTCGTTGAAGGCTGCCCATTCAGCAGGTGTCAGCCAGCACGCATTGCCTGGGAAACACCGGCAGTTGCTCTGCGAATTGTTTTTGACTGGTCGCTTTAAGTTGCGGGGGATGATCGTTCCTAAATCGAGTCCAGCAACGAGAGTAGCTGCAGCAGCAAGAGGAAGCAGTTGGGCGACCATGATATTGAACGAGATGCGGTGTAACGGTATAAGGAATTGGGGTAATATTCTACTACTTCGGTCTCCGACCAATATGTATGTATATAATATCGGCCGATACGACCAAAGCTGACTCGATGAACGAACGTCGCTCAGCGATTGGAAAAAACCATTCTGGACAAGTAAGTACTATATTACCTAGGTAGTACGAACAAATGAAAGGAGGGTGCCCTGAGCCAAAAAAGTTAGTAGCGCACCCGGTGGCGTTAATGGATCCTACGGATTTACCCAGTAGGATTCCTGGCTTCCTTGCAGCCACCCCTGTCCCCCACGTATAATCCATCTTTCAGCCGCAGCCCCAGCAGAGTGCGCAGCCTGACCTGCCTCCGTGTAGCTATCACTGGGGCTAATGTATCCCATTCAACCAACAGAGGTCATCATTTCCAAACGAAATATGCTGTAGCATTCGAGCTGGACACGGCGTAGAGTCATCATGCGTGTTTGACCTGATTCTCGCTCAGTGTACTAGTTATAATTACTACGGGAGAATTGTTCCAAGGGTGAAAGGCATCGTTAGGCATCGTTATATGTTCAATACGAACTTCATGTATTACATTCCCCATAACATAACTAGTCTCCAATTGCTGCCAAAATATATGGACTATGAAGAAACTTATAACGGCACAGAATGCAAAGGTCTGTGCCACTACACCACCAAAAGTGGAACGCTGTCAGCTCGGGAATTGATCGCCTTGCAATACCTTATACAGCCAACAACAATTGGTACCCGTGACAAACTCCAAATTCATGGGAGTAAAGATTGTGAAGGCAACATCTACCAAATCTGGGCGAATATATCCAACTTAAGAGACGACTTACTACTCAGATACACATATCGCCCTTATTCCGTACACCCATTCTCAAGCCGTAATACGAAGGCAAGTAGAAGTAAGCCTGGCGAAACTTGAGAGGTAATGCCACTAGGAGTTCCATTCTCTTAACCCCTAGACTCGATTTCACTCTGAACATATATCCTGTTAAGGCCTATAACGGCAGTGGGCGGAGGATTGCGCGGGTCATAAGCGACTTCGGTGGTGATGCCCGGCTCCCGGCTCAAGTGTTGCGTGTTTTCCCCATAGATGATGTTCAGCCGCGTCCGGCTGCTGCTGCTCAACCGGTCGTATCGTCCGGGAGTGGTGCGGTTTGAGCCATCCAGCACCCTCAACGGTATTTTGTTCGCGCTGTAACCGGAGGGCTGGTAACCGGAGGAGCCGGTCATGAACTTGCCCATGGTAGGCCTCACCAGCGGCGCCAACGTTGGCAAGCAGGCGATGATGATGCCGAACCATACTTCAAAACCGCTCACTAGACCGATTAAGGCCAGATGCTTGGTGAAATCGGGATCCCCTCGGACGTTTATAGTCAGGATGATCCTGTAGAGCATCACGGCGATCGTCCTGTATACGCATGAGTATTGAAACCGCCTAGCCAGACCTTTAATCCCCCTAAGTAGCGAAGACCAAGAACGGGGTTAGGGAGTGAGGGGTTTTGAATGGGGGGGGGTACTCACGCGAACCCAAAACTGAACATGACAGTCACAATAACTTTCTTCCTGACAGGCAGCTGGAGGGCCCAAAGCGTCGGCATTGGCAGAATCAAAATTGCCAGGTCTAGCAGCAAGTTGATGCCTACAGTGGCATAATCGCTGTACTGCATGTCTCTGCAGTGGCCATCGGGACGCGGATTCCACAATTGATCTGGAGGTATACAGTTGGTCAGGTAAACCACGAGAAAGGCGACGCCGTAGCAGCTGACAAGTGCTATCATGGGCCACGACCAGCGCCGGAACTTTCTCGTAGAGAAAAGCCTGTGATAGAGCCAGAGGATAGAGAGCTTGACGAAAACGCTGCCCAGAAGCCAACATACGCAGGATGCTAGTATGAGCTATTCGTTCAACGCCATCAGGCATGTTAGCTTTCACTGATTCAAGGAAGGAGGAGACAAGCCACCTGCCAGGGGCCCTCCCTTTATCGAACCTTTGCGCTGACGGCTATCTCCTCTGGCGTCAACTCGTCCCTAGGCTTCCCAATACCGTTCACGCTAGCCCAGATGCCTACGCCTGCTAACACCACCATGTTCATCTGTAAAACAAGTATTAGACGTATGTATCTTCGACTTGTGAAAATCGCGAAAAGCATATTACTTACGTAAGCAAAGAAAACGAAACCATCGTCCAGGTAAAAGGACCGCCTCGAAATCCTGATAGCGAGTAACCGCAAGAGCAGGAAGATGCCGCATAGGATGGTGAAGATGATAATGAAGATGAAAAAGATGAGGCCGCTCGAGCTGAAGTTCGCCATTGCCGTGGAAAAGGGAGAAAAAAAAAAAAAAAGAGACGCAATCGCGACTATTACAGTACAGCTCAGTCACACCTTCATCTATGTGAGCGGATTACATAGAAAGGCGATGAATGGTGAGTGCAGCAAGCAAATGAGACTGAGGCAATTGAGCAGGAGCAGCATCAACCATCGGGCACGCCACCGGGGCCGTATTAATTACTAATGAAATACGCGGTGTGTGTCTGGTCTCTTCTCCATAACATATGGAGTTACCGCACTCAGACATGCGCATACCGCGCCCGTGGTAAATCATAAGCGCCCTACTCGATTGAGTATGCGTCGTTACTAAATGCTCTCTTGGCGGCGTCTATATGATGAACGGGGAGTGGAGAGGAATGTTGCGTAAGGTAGGGTAGCATTGCTTGTCTTTGTATATTATATTAACTGTTGTCACTGGTCAGGATCTGTGGTATACGCTGTTGGTGTAGTTTGAAACTGATGTGCTGGCTTTAATTGGCTAGATTATACGATGGGGGCAGCTTGAGGTACAATGTCTGTCTAATTGTATTGGATCCTTTGGACTACACCGGTAGCTTATGTGTACGAGCACCGCAGATTATTGTAGGGAGAGGAGAAATATTCGTACTAATCGGGTTTTCGGCTTACTTTATGTGTTAGTGGTACGGTTTCACGACCTACCCCTTCGAATCTCTTGGCTATAGAGAGCCGACTTTCTTACAACACAAAAGAGGTCATAGGAACATCGAACCCCGCAGAAGATACATGACTAAATAGACAAGTTTATAAATGACTACTTAATCGCTACACATGTCGCCATATAAGCGTCGAGGTTTAGGACTCACATGTAACCGCATTCGAGCTACATAGCCTCTGAGAATGGATCTGCCATTAAGTACACACCCCTTATCCGGATGCCGCCACATGTCCAACGTTGGGGTGACAGGACTAGAGCCTACATATGTGATATGTATTATGAGCTCACAGCCTCCCCGCCATTAGGTCTCGCCCTTTAGCCTACATAAGACTAATATAATCCATACCAACTAGCGCCAACAAGCCGTATGACACTACGACCCTGCAATGCAACCCCAAGGCTGCCAACAGCACCAACAAATCCACTGCAAAGTCATACTTTCACTTTTCGCAGGAATGCTGGATCGGGAGGCTGAGGGGGTGCTGTTACACAGAATAAACCTGTCTGCTTTATCTACTACTAAGTATTAACTAGGGACGTAGTCCAATAGCTGATGGTAAGTAAGCGCTTAAGTGCCTCCTCCATTGTGGTTCACCAGGGGTAGCAGGTAGAGGCAACTATGCCAGAAACACCACGTCCGCCACGTCCGGCGATCTTCCTCTACACCCCGCCTCGCCAGCACCCTCCAAACTACCAGGCCACCGAGAGCCGCCATTAGCGCGCAAGCCCACGGCGGCGGACCCCAGAACCAGGCGCAGACGCAGGACCAGAAGCACACGAAGAAAGCGACGGACCCGCGCGACAAGCGCTCTCCAAGGAATAGGACGATGGTTTTGCGACCCCGGAGGCGATCTCCCGCCTGGTCCTTCAAGTCCTGAATCTGCATCGTGGTCAGGACCACCCCGCTTATGATGGCGGTCCATAGGTTGGCCTTGGCGCTGATCCGCTGCGTGTGGCCGAGGGCGATCCGGAGAGAACCGTGATTGAACACAGCGTACCCGAGAGCGATGAGCAGCTCCCGGAAGAAGGCCTCGTCCCCGCCCCCCAGGTCGTTATACACCCAGATTCCCGTCTTCATACCCAGCCCGTACTCCCAGAGCCCCAGGTAGCGGTGGTACCACAGGCTGAGCGGGATGATGACGAGCATGGTCCGCCGTGTTTGCTCAGGCGTGATCTTGTTGCTGGAGATGGGTCGCCACGGCTTGTTGAGAGCGTCCTCGGCCACGGACGCGGCGGACCGCTGGTTCGCCATATCGAAAACCAGAAGGTTGCACCAGTTGAACGCGAGAACGAGTGGGAGGCGCCACGCGATGTCGTTGATGGACGGAGGGGGAGAAGAAACTCCTTCTCCTGGGTCAGCCGTGGCAAAGCTCCTATTAGCGAGAGCGCCGAGGATACCAAAAGCCGTGTTGGGAAGGGCAAAGGTAGCAAAGTCGCTCTCGGTGAAGCCCCAAAGAGCCGAGAGGAGGTTGCGAATGCCCATATTATTACTAGGCTGGCGACCCGAATGTTTTGTCGGAGCTGATTTATTAGCCGACGTCATGTCAAATCATTCAAAGTATATAATGTCTGCCGACGCTAAGGATAGCGGGTGTTCTTCTCGATTCCGGAATCACAAGACGGAAAGTGTCTCGAGTCATTTCTTTTATAATTGGATAATATCCTCGGGGGTCCAGATGCAAGTCAGCCTCGTAGAAGCGCGGCAATCAGGAAATCTGATTAACCCAGTACATCCAACCCCATTTACATGTATCATATACCGGTGGAATAGAGCTGTACATAGGTCGGGGCACAGCACACTCTGCCCCCAACCTATTCGGCGGCTACCACAGTGAAGATGCCCTTGATACTACAATAAAAGTGGATTTAATGTTAGTTTCTCCACCAGCCCCAACATTTACTTTATGAAATTAGAATATAGAGGCGCATAGAATTTGTATGGGAAATTCATCATTAATCCAGCGTCACTTCAACAACTCAATGGCAGGTTGGGTAAGCCCTCTATTGCAAGTTATTACTCTTATTCAACGTGAATTCAACGCCTTTGAAACCTTTCGGGGGTTAATCATAATGTATTTAAATGTCATTAAGCGAAGATGTATTATATTAAGTTAAATTGTATACATCGGAAGCACTTACCGAAGATTTTCTGTTGCCAATATCGTTATAATAATGGAATCGGTTAAACGATGTTATGTTATTGGTGGGAACTTGTATGCGGATTAACATTCCAGCCAATCCCAGTATTTCGTGTGCCTGGTGGAGAAATTAACATTAACTACCCTTGTTTATCGTGCGTCTCCTGTGACGAGGGATTTTTTTGGTCTTGCCCGGCGGTGCTGTTCCAGTGGGCCGTAGGGTCTTCATACGGATTGGGTCCAGCTGGGCAGCCACGGTAACACACTCTGATACAGCATTGCCATATTTTCCCTTCCGGGGCATTTTGATGTGGTCTGGCGCCAAGAACAGAGTAGAGAAGCACTCCCGCGAGTTCAGGAGCTAATAACCAACAACTATTGTTCTTGACTATGTCCGGGGGTTGTAACCCCGTGAGGCGGATATGTAGTTACCCTTTTACTTTAGTCGTCTGGGTAGGGTTGGAGTGATGCAAAGACGGTGCAGCGATTGGGGCAGTTGGGGGCCAAGTTTAGATAATTTCCTCAATAACTCAAATATGATTTGATTTTTTGTTGCGCTTGCACCCAGTTGATTGCTACAATTGCGATTAATCGCTAATCTTTTGCTTATGGCGGAGCGGTGTGCGGTGCAGCCGTTACATATTTGGTCAGATTCAATTTGCTCGAATCCGAGGCCCGGATTGATTTGTTTAAGTTGTTGAGAACGGTTATTTTAAACAAGGTCTTGCGTAACGGCCAACTTGTTCAGCAGTGGACCTGAAGCGTTACATGGACTGCACGTACCTATTACACATGGTACGTAGTACGCTTTACGCATAGGTATGTTTTGAACAAGGTACCTACATACATATATGTTACTATAAAGCTGTCCCACCGTAGGTTGGAAGGCTGAGCGCAAGCACACATGCATATAGACATCCTGTGACTTGTAAACCACCTATTATGTCTTGCCGAGATGTGATTGTATTTACCAAGCCCAAAGAAATGCAACCAACTTCTCTTTGCCGGCTGATAGAAACACCCCCATTGGTGTTTCTATGGCCTACCGGGAAGTATCGTGGGTAGTGCGGCCGATAGACGTATCGGGTGATTTCGTCGGTTAAGGTTACTTATGTACTTAGCAGGTCCGGGTCCCACTTCACCTGGAGGTATCATTTATACAGCCATACATATTACAACTTAGCAGCAACCGCGTTTCTACCTACGTATGCAGTTGGTAGTTGAGCAATAAGAAATTGGGGGGGATCATTCTGGCCCGCCTCGTACTAAGCCTCCGCAGTTTTCTGCTCCACAGCTCTTTCTCCCAACCCCCCTCTCTCTCTCTCTTAAAAAAAAAAAAAAAAAGAGGTAGAGTGGGAACCGGCGCCATGGGTCTGGGCTCTGGAGGACGAGGATTAATGCCGAAACGCTCTTAGGCCTTCAGGCGATACGTAGGACCACCAATGTCTGAAAGCTAAGCCCGGGGGGATTAGAAATTTAGAGACGGGATGTTGGATCTTTGGTGAAGGATCAGAGCTAACCTCGGACCCTGTCAGATATAGGGGACATCAGTTGTGTTGTTATATTAGGCTGAGTTGCGTGTGTTTCTCGTACGCGTACAGCTTTTCTATAGCCTAGCAACGGAACATATATCTTCCGATCAGAAGGACCCTTTCCGTATTTAAGGTACGTTTAATACCCTTTACTAACTGATATACCCCCTTAACGCCCTAAAGCATTTATAGCGTTAATCGTTACTTATTATTATTTCCTAAAACCATAACTTTTTATTCGATTTTTCCTCCGGCGATTAAATTTTCTTAATTAGTTAATTTTTTCTTTAAAATTACTTATAAGGTATTTTTCCGTTACTTAAAGGTTTCCGTAATATTTATTAATCTTAGTTACTTTTTAAAATACTTAAACGGTTTACGTAATAAAGTTTTAATTAGTTTATTAACTAATATATTATTTATAAACGTATAATCCATTTTAATTAAATCCTTTTTTATAACTTTTCGTAACTAATAATTATATATATTTACGTACCGCAATTTCGTTTATAACAAGGCGATATCGGTATTAATAAACCGTATAATTTATTAATTATCGTATTATATATTTAACGGTTTAACATTTAAAATAATTTTTAACTTTTTAATTAATCGAAAATTAAATAAAGTTTTTTTTGTAATTTATATAAAAAATAACAATTTTGTTTTTATTATAAAAATAATTATTATATTTTATTTATTCGCCCGTTTTTTTTATTTTTTTTAAATAGTTTTATAATATAAATTTAATAACTTTTTCGATCGACCGTATTATTTACGAAAAAAACGTTATTTTAAGTATTTAACGAATTTTTGTTTCCGAATTACAACGTTAATATTCTGGTCCCGATTAAATATAATATAACTCGATTAACAGTTTTATAATATACGTTGTTAGGGTTTAAGTTAAATCGGATAAATCGGGATACGGTAAAGAATATATCGGGTTACGTATTAATCGTTACGTAAAAAATAAAACCGATTTTTTTTTAATATTTGTTAACAAAGCTTAAATAAGCCAGATTAGGATTTAGTAATAATTTAATGTTAATTATAAACGTTTTTAGGAAATTTTTTAGGTTTTTTTTTAAAAATTAAATTAACTAACTTATTTATAAAATCGGATTAAAATAATTAGATTTTTCTGTTAAGTATATTTCTGATTATTTCGATGTCGAGGAATTACTGTAAGTCCTTACTTTTTATAAGGGTATACCGTTTCCGTATCTGCTAAATTAATTAATCGACGAGGTTTTAATTTTTTTGGCAATATGTTATGATAATATTATCCATAAAAAGGAAGATAAATATCTTTTAACAAGTAAAATAATAAGGTTTATAAAAAACAGGGCTAAATTTTAATTTTTTAAGCGTTTTGGTAAAATTTTTTTATTATAATAACGGCGATTCCTTTAAGCTATATAAAGCTTTTTTAATTAAAAAAGTTTTTTTACGTTAAAGGTATTTTAAAAGCGTTTTTATATATATTTCGTAAAATAAGTTAATATTAACGAAAACGTTAATAACGTTATATAATTTAAATTTTAAGTTAAATTTAGCCGCCGTAATAATTAATACCTTAAACGATTTTTTAATTAAAGTAAATACGTATATATTACTATATACGTTTTTTAATTATTAATCGTTTCGTATAACAAAACGTATTTTGCATTTTTATAATTAATTATATTTGTTAAATTTATAAACGTATACTTATATATACCCTAGAACTTATTTTCTTTTAGCAAAAACTAATTAATTATTTCCTAAAATCGTTTTTTTATAACTTTACAAATAAGCTTTTTCGACTTTACGAAATATTTTTTTTAACAGGTATATATTTAGTTTTTTATAGCTTTACGGCGGTAATAATAAATTATACCTATATATCCGGTTTTAAAACCTTAATACCTTTTTATATATTAAGGTATTATTTTTTTTTATTAAAGTAACGTATATTTCGGGTAATTAATTTTCTTAAATTTTCGCAGTTTACCGGCCGGTTATCGTACGTATTTATAAAAGGGGTTAAACGTTCTATATTAAATACGGCTTTTTATATTTTATATTTGTTTCGGATAATACCTTTTTAATACGGAATTTACGGGAGGCTTACGTTTATTACTTATAAGGTACTTTCGTTTTTTACCGTTACTTTAAGTTAAATAATATAAAGGAAACTTAGGGTTATTTTTATTCCTTCCGTTAATATAATGATTATAATAGTTATTAAGGTAAACGTTAGTAATAATAATAATTTAAGGGACGGAAATAGTTTGAATATAGCGTTTATATAAAGGTAATTAATCCCTTATAAACAGGTTTGTTTTTCCTTATTCCGTACGTTTTTTACGTTAATATCTTTTTGGAATTTTTATTTATTTAGTTGGTAATTAAATTATTTCGTTTAAATCTTTATCCTTTTTTTATATATAAATTAAATAATTATTATTTTAATTAAATATTTTTACTTGTTGGAATAGCTTTTATAACTTTTTTTTATTACGTATAAAAAGTTATTTTTTAAATCTTTAATATTGCTTAAAAAAATAGCCTTTTTATTAAATTATACGTTTTAAATAGTAATAACCTTATTAATTAGCGGGTTTTAAATTTCGTAAATATTTGTAAATCGGTAATTAATTAAAAAATTAATTTAAGTTTTAAAATTTAACTTTTAAAGCTTTTATTCTTTTTTATAACGGTAATTATTATAACGTAAACTATATAATTATATATTTGTAGGTAAATTTATTATAACTTATAATTAAGGATTATAATATTATCTTTATACGTTAGGTAAATATAATAAACCTTATATAAGTTTTGTTAAAAAAGTACGTATTTAAAAGTACGGTTATATAAATATATTGCCGTTTTAAAAATATATACGATTAAAAATGAAAATAACTTAACGCCATTTTATATTATAATCGTTTTTTCCTTAATTATATCTTTTAAACGTTTTATACCTTTATTTTAAGCTTAGGTATATAGTATTAAAAGTTTTAATTTAATATTAAATAAAGACGACTATAATATATCTCGAATTTAGTAATTTTTCAAAATTTCGGTATCGTATTCGATTACTTATAAAAAGATTTTATCCTAATTTTTTAAAACTTTTAAAAAATATTTAAACGTTATAATTAATATATTTTACTTTCGGTTTTTAAAGTAAATATCTTAGATAAAACTTAAATATTTATCGGTAACGAATATAACGTATTTATATTTTTTTACGTTTTTTTCGAAAATTATAAAATTAATAATAATTTTTAACCTGATCGGGAAATTCCTTTTTTAAGCTGGCGATATATTTATTTTTTGGTTTTTGCTTTATTATATACCTGATATTCGATTATTATAAAACTTTTTTAACGGATTTTTTTGGTATAAAATTATAATTAAGTAATTATTTCGAACTTTAAATAACTTAATTTTAAATATTATATAATATTATTACTAATACGTAATAATTTCGTTCTTTATAAGTTAACTATTTATTTATAAATTATAAAAATTATATAAGTAATTATTACGTTAATATTTTCGATAATAAATTAATTAAACTTATTTATTAATATAATAATTATTTAATTATATTTATTTCGGATAAAATTATTAATATTTCGGTTATTTTATTAATACCTTTTTTTCCGAAGCTGCCGGAAAAATACCAGGTTATATATAAAGTTTTCGTAATAAGTTATATTATATAAACGTAACGTTTTTATACTGCTAAGGTTTCGAAATATTACGTTAACCTTTCCGTATCTTTTAATCGAAACGAAGTTATTATTTACGTATATTTTATCGTTTTATATAATTTATTTAAAATTTAGGAATTTGTTAATAAGGTTAAAGATATATATCGTAAATTTTAAATTTAAAATAGATAAATTTTTTAAAAGGTAAAACGTAACGTTTATTATATTACGTTAATTAAAAATTAAAAAATACGTTAAAACTTATTTTTTTTTAAAGAATTAATTTATTTCTTAGGTAATTAATTTTTCTATATTTTTCGACAAACGGTTAATTTTTTCCTTTAAAAATTAATCGGAAAATATTCGGCTTTAAACGTATGTTATTATTTTATCGTTAAAGCGGAAATTTACTAAAGTTTTATTAAGAAATACGTAATAATATTAAAAAAGCTTATAAAAAGAATTTAAGTACGTTTTATAACGAGTTTCTTATATATTTAACTTTTAGTATTTTTATTTATTATTATTATTATTTCGGCCCGTTTAAGAACCTTTATAATTACTTCGTTTCGGCTTATATTTTAAAATCTTTTCTTATAGTTAAAGGCTATTTTTAATTTTTTTTTAATTAGAATTATTTTAATTAAAAAAATCTATAAGTATTCCGTAAAGCGTTGGAAACGTTTTCTTAATATTTTTCGATATAAATTATAAATAAGTTATAATTTAGTAATGGCCCAATAGCTCAATGGTCGCGAGCCTGGGTATCTCTTTCAATTGCAACAGGCTTAGGTACCCTGTTTCGGTTAGTTTTAAAAGACAGCTGGTTCAAATCCAGCTTGGGCCACCGTTCCTCTAGGTAACGCCAGCCTAAAAGGAACTAGACCAATTAGGGCTTCGGCTCCGCCACCGTGTCGGCGACAATTAAGGGGTGGCTAGGGGCTTTAAAACCAGTCACGATTAAGGGCGTTAGGAACTAATCAATCAATCGGGTGTATCTGTCAGCTAGCAGGGGGTGCTAAACGCACCCCATATACGGAAAGGGTCCTTTTGATCGGAAGATATATGTTCCGTTGCTAGGCTATATAAAAGCTGTACGCGTATAAGAAATATACGCAAGTTAGCTTAATACAACAACGCAATTAATATCCCCTATATTTAACAATTAAAAATTTTATTCGTTTAATTCGCGTTATTATTAATTAATTAATTATTACTAAGACGATATAGGTTATATATTAATAATAATTATTTATATATTTTATTAATTACAATAATAACGGTATTATTAACGTTTTCCGTTATTTATAACGGATTTAAAAACTGGGACCGTTTTAAAGGCAAATTCCAGGCCAGAGCGTACGCCCTTAATATATGGGATTATATCGATTTTAATTAATTATTTCCGTAACTTATTATATTAATAAAACTTAATATAATTTCGTATCCGAAATAACGAATCCGTTATACGATACGAATAAATACCCTTAACGGTTTTTTAATTATATTTATATTTTCCGGAAAAACTTACGAAGAAATCGATTATATTAATTATTTAATAAATACCTTTAAAATAACGACCGAAAGTAGATAAACCTATAATTAGGACTTTACGGCATATATTTATAAAAATCGCAAATGCAATATTTTCCGAAAAAACAATAATAATTATATAAAATAAGTTCTAAAATTAATATTTCTAACAATTAAGAAAATAAGTTTTTTTTTAAAAAAGAACTTACGGAAATAATACGCCAAGCTGGTTAAATCCGGTAAAGTATACGATAATAAGTTCTTAATTAATACTTAACGAGAATACTGCGAAAAATTAAAATAAATTTCGAAATCGGTAAAGAAATTAAACGAATAAATTATAAAATGGTAAAAAGTTATAGCTTAGGGATAACGATATAAAATCCCAGAAATAAAAACGACGATCGTATAGGTTAACGACTTATATACAATACTGGCACTTATTATAAGGATTTAAATAATTACGTTTTAAATAGTAAAAAAGCTTAAGATTAATAATGGTATAATTAGTTATTAAGAAATAGCAGTTAATTTTTTAAATTATTAAATTATAACTTATTTATAATTTATATCGAAAAATATTAAGGTAACGTTTCTGACGTTTTACGGGATACCTACGGATCCTTTTAATTAGAATAATTCTAATTAGGAAAAGGCCAAAGATAACCTTTAACCGTAAAGAAGAACCTTAGGGCGTAAACCGAAATAAAACGGTTGTAAAGGTTTTTAAACGGGCCGAAATAGCAGCAGTAATAAACGAAAGTATTAAGAGTTAGACGTATAAGGGATTCGGTGTAAAACGTGCTTAAATTTAGCGTATAAGTTATTTTAATATTATTACGCGTTCCTTAATAAAGCTCCGGTAGAATTTAAACTTAATAAAGAAGTTTTAATATTAATTTAAAACCGAATTACTTTTAATTAATTTTTTTAAAAAAAGATTAATCGTTTATCGAAAACTATAAAGAAAATAATTACCTAGGAAATAAATTAACTCCGAAAAGGAATAAAACAGGTTTTAACGTACTTTTTAATTTTTAATTAACGTAATACGGTAAATGCTATATTTTACCCCTTAAGAAATTCGTTTATTTTAAATTTAAAATCTACGATATATATCTTTAACCTTATCAACAAATTCCTAAACTATAAAATAATAATCCAAAGTAACGGAATATACGCAGGGAATAATTTCGTCCCGATTAAAGGATATAAAAAAGTAGATATATTGCTTTAAAATCTTAAAGGCTTAAAAACGTTATATTTATACGACGTGGCCTATTACGAAAACTTTATATGCAACTTAATATTTTTCCGGCAGTTTCGAAAAAAAAGGTATTAATAAGATAACCGAAAAGTTAATAATTTTATTCGAAATAAGTATAATTAAGTAATTATTACGTTAATAAATAAATTTAATTAATTCGTTATCGAAAATATTAACGCGATAATTACCTATATAGCCTTTATATTTTATAAACGAAACGTTAATTTATATATAACGAGATTATTACGAATCGGTAACGGTATAATTTGGTACTTAAAATTAAAATATTTAAGGCCCGAAATAATTATTTAATTATAATCCTATATAAAAGAAGTACGTTTAAAAGGTTTTATAATAATCGAATACTAAATATATAGCAAAGCAAAAGCTAAAAGATAAATACGCTGAAAGCCAAAGGAAAAAAGCTTCCGATTAAAACAGTAAATTATTATCGATTTTACGGATTTCGAAAAAAAACCTTAAAAAATACAAATACGTTATATTCGTTACCGACAGGTACTTAAGTTTTATTTAGGATATTTACCTTAAAAACCGAAAATAAGATATATTAATTATAACGTTCGAATATTTCTTAAAAATTTCAAAAAATTAGGATAAAGTTTTTCCACAGGTAATCGAATACGATAACGAAATTTTAAAAAACTATCAATTTCGAAATATGTTATAGTTGCCTTTTTTTAATATCAGATTTAAACCTTTAATACCGCATACCTAGGCTTAGAACGGGGGTGCAAAGCGCTTAAAAGGTATAATTAAGGAGAAAATAATTACGATGCAAAGTGGCGTTAAGTTATTTTCGTTCTTAATTGTATATATCTTTAAAACAATAGTATATTTATATAACCGTACCTTTAAATACGTATTTTTTTAATAAAGCTTATATAAAGTTTATTATATTTACCTGGTATATAAAAACGGTATTATAATGCTTAATCAAAAACCTTAATAAACCCATTTACGAATATACGGCTATATAGCTTACGTTATAACAATTACCGCTATAAAGAAAAAACAGAAATTTTAGAAATTAAATTCTAAAGCTTAAATTAATTTTTTAATCGGTTACCGATTTACGAATATCTACGAAATTTAAAATCCGTTGATTAACAAAGTTGTTATTATTCGAAACGTACAATTTAACGAAAAAATTACTTTTTCAAGTAATATTAAAAATTTAAAAGATAGCCTTTTGTACGTTATAAAAAAAAAGCTACAAAAATTATTACGACAGGTAAAAGTATTTAATTAGGGCCTAGGCTACTTAAATATATAAATACAAAAAAAAAAACGAAAACTTGGGCGGAATAATTTAGTTACCGGTTAGATAAAAAAGGTAATTCCAAAGTAGTATAGGCGTATAAAACGTACGGAATAAAAAAAAACAAATTTATTTATATAAAATTAATTACCTTTATATAACCGTTATATTTAAATTATTTCCGTTTTTTAAATAATTACTTTTACCAGTATTTACTTTAATAATTATTACGATTATTACGTTAACGGAAATAATAAAGGTAATTTTAAGCTTTTGTTACGTTATTTAACTTAAAATAACGGTAAAAAACGAAAGTACTTTACGGGTTGTAAACGTAAGCTTCTTATACGTTCCGTATCGAAAAAATGGTTATCGGTATAATTATAAAATATAAAAGGTTACGTTTAACGTAAAACGAATAATTTACTTTATTAATATAATCGATAATTAACCGGTAAATTGCGGAAATTTAAGAAAGTTAATTACCCGAAATACGTACTACCTTAATTAGAAAACTTCGATATAAAAATATATAAAATCCCTAAATTACGAAACCGGATATATAAACGTAACCTACTACTACCACCGTAAAGCTATAAAAAGCTAAATATATACCCTTTAAAAAAAATATTTCGTAAAGCCGAAAAAGTTTACTTATAAAATTATAAAAAGATATAATCCTAGGAAATCGTTAATTAGTTTTTTGTTAAAGGGAAACAAATTTTAAGGTATATATAGGTATACGTTTACAAATTTAATAAATATAACTAATTACAAAAATGCAAAATACGTCTCGTCGTACGAAACGATTAATAACTAAAAAACGCTTATAATAATATATACATATTTATTTTAACTGGAAAATTATTTAAAACCTTAATTATTATTACGGTTAAATTCGACCTGGAATTAAAGTAATATAATATTATTAATACTTTCGTTAACGCCCAGTTACTTTATAAAGTATATATAAAAACATCCCTAAAATACCCGTAATATAACAAAACTTTCCTGATTAAAAAGACTTTATACGGTTTAAAGGAGTTGTTATTATTATAGTAAAAAAACTTCACCGGAACGCTTAAAAAACTAGGATTTAGCTCCGTTTTTTATAAACTTTATTACTTTACTTATTAAAGGATGTTTATCTTTTTTTTCGTAAACAATATTATAACAATATATCGTAAGGAAAATTAAGACTTCGTTAATTAATTAATTTAATAAATTCGGAAACGGTATACCTTTATAAAAGGTAAGGATTTACAATAGTTCCTCGGTATCGAAATAATTAAAAACAGACCTAACAGAAAAATCTAATTATCTTAATCTAACTTTATAAATAAGCTAATTAACTTAATCCCTAAAAAAAGTTTAAATAATCTCCTAAAAACGTTTATAACTAACGTTAAGTTATTGCCAAATTTTAATCTAACTTATTTAAACTTTATTAACAGATATCAAAAAAAAAAATCGGTTTTATTTTTTATGTAACAATTAATATATAACCCGATATATCCTTTATTATATCCTAATTTGCCCATTTTAATTTAAACCCTAGTAACGTATATTATAAAGCCGTTAATCGAGTTATATTATATTTAATCGGGATTAAAATATTAACGTTATAATTTAGAAACGAAAATTTATTAAATACTTGGAGTAATACCTTTTTCGCGGATAATACGATCGATCGAAAAAGCTTTTAAACTTACGTTATAAAGCTATTTAAAAAAGTAATAAGATAACGGGCGAATAAATAAAATATAATAACTATTTCCATAACCGAAACGAAATTGTTATCCTTTACGTAAGTTATAAAAAAAGCCTTATTTAGCTTTCGATTAATTAAAAAGCTGGAAGTTAGCTTAAATGCTGAACCGTTAAATATGTAATACGATAATTAGCAAACGATACGGTTTATTAACGCTAACGTTACCTTGTTATAAACGAAATTACGGTACGTAGATATATATAATTACTAATTACGAAAAGCCGTAAAAAAGGATTTAATTAAAATAAATTATAGGTTTACGGGCAATATGCTAGCTGATAAAATTAATTAAAGCCTTATTACGTAAACCGTTTAAATATTTTAAAAAGCAGCTAAAATTAATAAATATTACGGAAATTTTCGAACGGCGGAAAAATACCTTGCGAATAATTTTAAAAAAAGAATTAGTTAATTAAAAGAAATTAATTGCCGGAAGAAAGGTTGAATAAAAAGCTGTGGTTTTAAGAAATAATAATATGTAATGATTAACGTTATAAATGCTTTAAAGCGTTAAAGGGGTGTATTAATTAGCAGGGGGTGCTAAACGTACTTTATATACGGAAAGGGTCCTTTTAATCGGAAGATATATATTCCGTTGCTAGGTTATATAAAAGCTGTACGCGTATAAGAAATATACGTAAGTTAGCCTAATATAATAATACAACTGATATCCCTTATATCTAACAGTATCTTATCGTTAGTTGCCGTGTTACATGACCCGTATTACGTTTTTCCGGTCCTTGCCAAGAAGGGACGGTTTTTAGGGGGGTGCTCCCCGGTCGCATCGTATAATCCTTTGTGCATGTACTTAGTAAATGGATCAGCTCCCTGTATGTATGTATATAGCTAGATACCTTAATGGCACTTTACCTTGCATAATTTAGTAATTTAAAAAGTTAGCCGCCATTTTTTAATAGTTAATCGTACCGTTATTAATTTTAAACTTTTTTATTATTTAGAAAATAATTATTTAAGTTCTTATAATAGGAGTTAATATTATATATAAGTTGTTTACTTATATAATTGTTATTTTTGTTTTTGGGATTTTATATAGTTATTTTTAAGTTATAATCTTTTATTACTTTATAATTTATTCGTTTAATTTTTTTACCGATTTCGAGGTTTACTTTAGCTTTTTGCGGTACTTTTATTAAGTATTAATCAGGAACTTGTTATCGTATATTTTGCCGGATTTAACTAGTTTAACGTATTATTTCCGTAAATCTTTTCCTAAAAGGAAATTTATTTCCTTAATTATTAAAAATATTAATTTTAAAATTTATTTTATAAGGTTGTTATTTTTTTTCGGAAGGTATCGTATTTACGATTTTTGTAAGTATATGCCGTAAAGTTTTAATTATAAATTTATTTGCTTTCGGTTATTATTTTGAAGGTATTTGTTAAGTAATTAATATAATCTATTTTTTCGTAGGTTTTTCCGGAAGATATAGATATAATTAAGGAGCCGTTTAAGGTATTAATTCGTATCGTATAACGGATTTATCGTTTCGGATATAAGGTTATATCAGGTTTTATTAATTTAATAGGTTACGAAAATAACTAATTAAAATCGATATAATCCCATATATCGAAAACGTACGCTTTAGCCTGGAATTCGCCCTTAAAGCGGTCCTAGTTCTTAGGTCCGTTATAGATAACGGAGGACGTTAACGATACTGTTATTATTGCAATTAATAAAATATATTAATAGTTACTACTGATATACAGCCTATATCGTTTCAGCAACAGCTGATTAATTAATAATAACGCAAATTAAGCGAATAAGATTTTTAATTATTAGATATAGGGGATATTAGTTATACTGTTATATTAGGCTAAATTACGTATATTTCTCGTACGCGTACAGCTTTTCTGTAGCCTAGTAACGGAATATATATTTTCCGATTAAAAGAACCTTTTCCGTATTTAGGGTGCGTATAGCACCCCTTGCTAGCTGATAGACCCCACCTAATGAATTAGCCTACTAATAAATAAAGGTTTTTATAAAATCTTAGAATATATAAAACTAAATAATAAATTTATAAAATACAGATTTTATAGTTAGGATATAAATTATAAAATCGTGTTATATTAATTATATATTAAGAGTTTACATAATAGTATAATATAAAAATTATAATATTACGTAATTTTTTAATAAAACTATTAAAAAAGCTTTAAAACGAAAAAGCAGATTATATAAAGAAGTTAAAACTAATAAAACGAAATAAGTAAATATATAAAAAATAAAAACTCCGTAATTCGCGTAATACCTCTTAAATTTTATGGACTAATTATTTTATAAAAATCGAAAATAAAAACGGTTTAATTTTTCGTTTATAGTAATATATATTTATAGCATATTAAATTTAGCTTAAACTTAATTCGTTCGTTATTTTCATTATTATAATATATACCGAATTTTTAAATATTATAATAAAGCTATATATAAGGTCGTTAAGTTCAAGCCGTATTATCCAGGCTGAGCTAAATATATAAAGTAATTATACTAATAATTAATACGATAAATACTTTACTTAATATTTTCGAATACGGCAACTATTAATGGTTTTTACGATAACGATAAATTGTACCTCGGTCGCGAAAAGCTTTATTTCGAAGCCGATTGTTGCGCAATGCCGATAAGCTTCGACCCTAATAAACCTTATGCCCTTTGACTGGTTTGGTAGGGGGGATCTTAAATAATAATTTAGGAGATGTTAAGCTTTTCGCGGTAAACCTTAAGTCCGTATAAGATGGCTGCTTTGCGACCTTTCGTTAGTTTTACGATTGTGAGGTTGGGGTTTGGTAAAGCTTAGTAACCGATAATACAATCTATCTATTTGTTCAATTTGGTTCCACGGTTACGTCTCCTATAGGGAGAATAATAAAGCTATATAAAGCTCTTATTTAAAGCACCGAATAAGCGCCGATGCTAAGTAACGCTAGCGCAGCGCCTTATATTCGGACGTATAACTGTATTTACGATTTTCTATTTTATTTCCTTTTAATTAGAAAATAAATCTTTATTAGTTACTGGGTATAAACGGTATAAGTACAGCTTTTTATTTATTTTTTTAACTTACTAATTAATAAAGTAGAAAACGTTCGAGATTAAGTAGAAAAATTATCGAACGGTATTTATAAGACCTAATAAAAGTGCGACGGCTGGTGTTACGGCATGCTTGCTACTAGGCCAAAAGACCTAGCCGTACTAGGGGTTAGCTAATAGGCTGATATATACAGCTATATACCCTGTATAACAGCTGGGCTAGGTAATTAATTATTAAATCTAGTCGTACGGTGTATAGTAGTATTCGTATCTTAGAAAATTAAATAATAGAAATATTTTACTAGTTACGTTTAACGTGCTATATATATAAGCGAGAGATATATATAAGCGAGCCGCTTTTTAGTATTCCGTAATAATAAATTTAAATAACTTAATAATAATATATCGTATTAATTTAAATTAATCGGATTTTTTTTAGCTAGATATATTTACAATTTTCTTATAAGTACGTGCATTATATCCGGGCTTATCGCAGATACCATATTTCCGTTTTTTCGTTTTAACTTTCGTATAACGACCCCTTTTAGTTGTTATTAGTTGCATTTTTTCACTATTTTTTTTGGGCCAAAAAAACTTATTTTTTTTATATAATAAATATGTCTTTTTTTTTTAAAAACGTTTATTTTTAATTTTATAACGTTTGCTTAGGATATAGTTCGTTTTGCGTAGTTAAACGTTTTTTTCCTAGGGAAAAGCGGTTTTATGTAATAATAATATATAACTTTTTATTACAAAATTAACCGATTTAAATATTTTTGTTAGCAAGTTACCTTGATAATTTTTGATTTTCTTTTGTAAATAACGTTTTTATTTCATTACTTTATAGATATTTTTAAAAGTTTTTGTAAGCGGGAAAGTAAAACCGGTAAAGGTTAACGGGGAAATAGTTAATATAAATATAATTAGAAAAATTTTAAATTCGGAAAAGACGTTATTAAAATCGAATAAAACAAAGTTAATTTTCGCGAATTTAAATTTAATATTATCGGACATTATAATAATTTGGAATGCGTTATAAAAACCGGCGAGAAAATTTTTTTTTTGGCAATATGGATATAATAACGTCGTATTAAATTTTCGATATACCGTAAATAAACGCGTTTTAAAATAGAAAAATAAAATATATTAAAAGGTTAAAACCGGTACGAAAAATACGCGGGTATACAAAATATAATAATATTATAACTGGCATAATATTTTTCGAATTTTATCGAATAATAATTTTCGTAATTATCGAAAATAAAAAAACGTTTCGAACTTTTCGTATACGTCCGAATATATTTATTAAAATATTAAATCTATTTTAAACCTAATTTATTTATTATTTAATTATTATTATTTAATATAATTTTTTAATTAGTTATTAATAATAAATTATTACAATACCAGAATTTAAAATAATTTTTCCTTATTATAATAACAAATAATAATATAACCTAACTTTAAAATTTATTACCTTAAATAATTATAATTTATTTTTTATTTCCTTATTACGTTTATTTAAATTTTTTATATTTTTCGGTATTAATAATTATTATATCCGTTATTATAAAAAACCTTATTAAAAATCCAGTTTTGTTAAAATTATAAATATCTTTTTTTGCGATATCGTATTTCGCGATTATAACCCGAATAAATTCGAATTATTTACGAAATATTTCTGGATTTTCGGATAAAATCCGTTAATAATCGATTTTCCGATTTAAACACATTTAAAGTTTTTTTTACCGTTTAATAAAGTTCGACGCCTAATTAATTCCGACGTATTCCGTAACGTATTAGGTTAGTAATATATTAGCCATATTTTTAACATATTAAAACCGGATAAGAAACGTTCGCATATTTAAATTAAGGATTCGGTCGATAATCGATTTTTTTTCGATCGGCGTTAATTTCTGCAAAGAAGGGATAATATCGGTTCGGGCGTATTTACCGTTAAAACGGTATATTAAAGTAAAATATGGAACTTTATATATAAAACTAAGTTTTTTATAATTAATTTTCGGGTTTCGTTTTTAGCCTAAATAACTAGGTTTATTTTCGCTTTTTTTATAAGGCGTTCTATAACGTTGGTATTAAAAAATAAACGATTAAAGATAAATAGTTAAAATGGCGAAAAAAGTCTTTCGCTTATATATATCTTTCGCTTATATATGTAGTACGTTAGTTATAATAAAAAATGTTTTATATAATTAAGTTATATTATAAGCCGGTATTATTTATTATTATAAAGGAAAAATCGAGCGTATATTATTTATATCCGTTTGCTCTTTTTATTCGTATTTTCTTTATAAGCTCCTTACTTATTAGTAAGTAAATTACGTATCGTTTTTAATAAAGGTCGGAGGATTAAGTAGAAGTTTTTAATTATTTTTGTTTTTCCTAAGATTATTAGTTTATAATACGATATTTTTAAAATTTTTATTTTAAAAATCGACCTATTAGCTTATTTCATTAAGGAAACTTTTCTTTTCTTTTTATTATTTTCGTTATATTTAATCGTATTTTTAAGTAAAAAGTTAAGTTTCGAACGCGTTATAACGTGGCTTTATTTTTTAAACGAAATAAACGATCGGGTTTTAATATGTTTTCTTATTTTCGTTATCGTTTTAAGATAAAGAAATGTAATATATCGTTAGGGCCTAATGGCTTAGTGGTCGCGAGCCTGGGTGTCTTTTTTAATTGCGACAGGCTTGGGCATCCTGTTTCGGTTGATCTTAAGAGACAGCTGGTTCAAATCCAGCTTGGGCTACCGTTCCTCTAGGTGACGCCAGCCTAGAAGGAGCTAGACCAATTGGGGCTTCGGCTCCGCTACCGTGTCGGCGACAATTGAGGGGTGGTTGGGGTTTAAAACTAGTTACGATTGGGGGCGTTGGGAATTAATTAATCAATCGGGTTCTTACCGTCAGTTGCCGTGTCACATGACCCGCATTGCGTTTTTCCGGCCCTTGGCCAAGAAGGGACGGTTTTTAGGGGGTGCTCCCCGGTCGCGTTTGTGCAATCCTTTGTGTACGTACTTAGTGAATGGATCAGCTTCCTGTATATAGCTAGCTAGATACCTTAATGGCACTCTACCTTGCGTAATATATCGTTAGGGCTATTTAAGTATACTTATTAATCTCTCGTTACCCGTTTTTAAAATATTTTTAGTATTTCCTAAATTAAATTTTAGTAGTTATTAAAAAGAATAAACCGTAGAAACGTAAAAAACGTTTTGTTAAAAGAAAGCTTTTAAAAGTTTAATAATATTTAAATAAATTATTTAATTATTTAGCTTATTAATAGAATTAGAAAAGATTCCTACGAAAACGTAGTATAAAGTTAATCTATTATAATATTTCTAGTATAAATATTATATAGAAGTATAAACGTTTAAAAAATAAATAGAAATAATTAAAAACCGCGGTAACTGTAATCATATTAGCGTAAATCGCGGACCCGGCGAACTGGTTTAGTATTAATGTTAGGGATTATATGGTCGCCAAGGACTAAAAGCCTTGGCAGGCCCATATATAGCTAGCTAGCTCGCCGACATCCGTATTCTCAATTCTATATCTTTATAACATATAGAATCCCTAATAATTAAAGTTATTAATTAATCGACTGTTAATTAGAGTACACCTTTAAACATTTTCGGCGTTACGAGTAAAAACATTTTAGGAGGTGCTAAGCGCTTATAAGGTTTTTGGCGGGTTCCCAAGTATTTTCGAAGTCTAGGTAACCCTTCTATTTCGCTAGGTACTAGATAAGTACGTTTTCTCTACGTATATTGAAATTTCTTTCCGCTTTATATATTAGTATCTCCTTTTCCGCCTTAGCCTTGTAGTCTATGTTAATTTTAATAAGATCTTCTATTAGCTCAAGTAACGAAGAATAGAAAATTAAATATAGTTTATCCTTAAATAATAAATTCAATTATTAGTTATTTTTAAAGTTGATTTAAAAGATCTTATATAGACTAATATATATTTAATCGAGTTTTTAATTTAAGCTTAAGTCCTGATATTTTATTGGCTAATAGAATTATTTCTTTTTTAAAAAGTTGGTTTTTTTAACGTTTTGTAGTTATTATATTTCTTTATCTAGTTATAAATAATTTTAAATTCCGGTATAACGTTTACGTAAACTTCGTTAAATTATTTCAATATTAAGAATTACCTTAATATTAATTAAACTATTAGAAAAGTCGTAGTAGATCTCTACTATTAATCTGAAATTACCATTACTTCAAGTCATTTTAATAATTTCGTAATAATTATTATTATAAGTAAATATCGTAATACGTAATACTTCATTTTAATTGTTTTATTAGTAATTATTACCATATATTTAATAGAGTATTAATATATTATTTTATTCTGTATATTCGTTTATTAATATTTTAAACGCGGTGGAGAATTTATAGTTTAAATTAATTTATACTATAAAGGTGTATTAATATATTAATATATACGTAATATCTTTATTTAAAATAATTTCGTATAGTAATCTATATGTATCGAAGTTATACCTTACGAAAATGTACGTTATTTGTTCGACATCTGTATTTTCTTTATATAGGAGAAAACAAAACAATGTTGTTAATTAATTAATAAATATAAAAATACTGGTAGTATGGAGTATTTTTAACTTCGACTTTAATCTTTTAATATATCTTATTTTTTTATTTTATAATGCATTTATTCGTTATATATTAAAAGCTTAAATCGATTTCATTATACTTATGTCGCTAAAGAATTTCTTTTTACCGGCTTTTACGATGCGTTTAAGAATTATTATAACGTCCGATAATATTAAATCGGAATTAGAGAAAGTTAATTTTATTCTGTTTAACTATAATAACCCCTTTTTCGACCTCGAAATTCCATTAGTTATACTTATACTAACTGTCTCCCTGTTAACCTCCGCCGGTTTTATTCGTTCCTAATTTGTAAAAACGTTTAAAAATATTAAGGAAATAACGAAATAAAACCTTTACTAGCAAAAAAATATTAGAAATTATCAAGGTGGCTCGCCGATAAAACTCGTTAAATCGGTTAATTTTTTAATAAAAAATAATTTATTGCTTGTATACTAAATTACTTCTTTTCGAAAAATAAAAACGCCTTATTATACGAAACGAACTATATTTAAAATAAACGTCGGAAAACTAAAAATAAACATTTTTTTAAAAAAAAAGAAGAACATTAAGTATAAAAAGAAATAAGGTACCATATAAGCGAACGGCTCAAATAAGCAAGCGGACTAAATTTCTTAACTTTTTAAATCTTCAACTTAATTTATATATTTCTTAATATTAATATTATAAAACGTCTTACAAAAGAATCTAAAATAAACCTAGCCGTTTAAGTTCGGAAACAAAATCAAAAATTTAGTTATAAAAAGCTTAGTTTTATATATAATATTACCGAAATTAGCTTAAAGGCCCGATATTGCGGTAAACGCGCCCGAACCGATATTATCCCTAATTTGCGAAAACTAACGCCGACCGAAAAAAAATCGATTATCGAATAAATTTTTAATTTAAATACGTAAACATTTTCTGTCCGGTTTTAATATGTTAAAAATATAGCGAATTTACTGCTTACTTAACGCGTTACAATACGTATCGGAATTAATTAAGCGTCCAACTTTATTAAACGGCAAAAAAAACTTAAAACGTATTTAAATCGAAACATAAATTATTAAAAAATTTTATGCAAAAATCTAAAATTATTTCGTAAATAATTTAAATTTGTTCGAATTATAATCGCGAAATACGGTTTTACGGAAAAAAATATCTACCACTTCGACGAAACAGGTTTTTTAATAAGTTTTTTTATAATAACAAATATAGTAATTATAATTGCCGAAAAACATAAAAAACTTAAATAAGCCCAATAAAAAAATCGGGAATAATTTACAGTAATATAAACCGTTAATTTTTAAAACTGGGCCTTGTTTTTATTTATTATCCTTACCGGAAAAAACCATTTTTTTCGCTGGTTCGCCGATAACCCATTTTTACCCGATTAAAAATTATTATAAACAAAAACAGCTAAATAACAAATAAACTAAATTTAAAATAAATTAAATATTTCGATAAATATATTAAAATACATATTAAAAATTTAAAACGTTTCCTTATCTTTAACGGTTACAAAAACTATTATTTAATCAAATTCGAAAATTACTATAAAACCAATAATATTATTACATTTTATATACTTGCTTATTTTTTCTATCAATTTTAACCTTTCAACGTATTTTATTTTTCTATATTAAAACGCGTTTATTTGCTATATATCGAAAATCTTATATAACGTTACGTTACTTATATTACCAAGGAAAATTTTATCGTCGGCTTCTATAACGCGTTTAAAACTACCATAATAACCGATAATATCAAATCCGGATTTATAAAAATAAAATTTATTTTATTCGATTTTAATTACGTCCTTTCCGAATTAAAAGTTTTAATTATACCTATACCAACCGTTTCTCTATTTACCTTTATTAACTCCGTTATTTCCCTACCTACGAAAACTCCTAAAAATATTACTAAAACGACTTAACGGAAACGTTATTTATAAAGAAAAATCAAAAATTATCAGTATAATTCGTTAACAAAAATACTTAAATCAGTTAATTTTTTAATAAAAAATAATTTAATACTTTTATACGAAAACGCTTTTTTTTCAGAAGAAAAACGGCTACCTTCGCGAAACGAATTACGTCCTTAGTAAACGCCGGAAAACTAAAAACATACGTTTTTTTAAAAAAAAATACTTACTATAAAAAAAGCATAAGCTTTTATAGCTAAAAAAAAAGGTAATAATAAACAATCGCAGCTAATAAAGGCTAAAAGTAATTATCGTAAAAGGGTTCGAACGAAAAAACGGAAATATAATATCTGCGGCAAACCCGGACATAATACGCGCATTTATAAAAAAATTATAAAAACATCTGGCGATAAAAAATCTAATTAATTTAAATTAATTTATTACGTTATAGTTAATATATTTCAGTTCGTTATCGCGAAATGCTAAAAAACGGTCCGCTCGCTTATTTGAGCCGTTCGCTTGTATAATACGTTAGGCCTTTTTAGCCTTAAAAAAGAAAGATGAGCAAAAAAATATATCTCATAGCAGTTAAAGGAAATTATTATAAAAAGATTAAAACGAAAGCACGGAAATATATCATTTGCGGTAAGCCCGGATATATGTTATAAAAGTAGGGGTTTTTGTTTTCTTTAACCTTTAAAAACTATCGTAGGTTCTCGGTACGGTTAAATCTCGGCCAAGAAAACTTAGCCCTTTAAGATGATTTAGGTAATTTAGGTAATCTAGTTCTAGCTTACATTAATTATATAAATTTACGATATAAGTATTTAAAGATAAAGGGATATATAAGAATTAGTCTTTTTAATAATAGTAACTTATCTATCTCTCGTATTTTAATTACTAATTTAAGTTTATAATTAAAGTTAACGTTTTTTTATTATAGAAAGAATCCTATATGTTTTAACCAATAAATTATTAAATTATTTTTCGTTTTATTATAATCTATAAATAAAGACCGTATTTCCGATATTGCTTATATTTGTAAGTAAATATGTAACAGGTTAGTTATATTCTAATTATTTTTTAAGTAATAGCCGATAAATAATTTTTAGATAAATTAAGATATAAATTTTTCAAAATATAATAAAGACTATATTACAAAGCGATATTTAAAAAATAAATAATATATTCGATTTTTATAATTAATTAACAATGGATTAGTAAATAAATTAAATGATTTATTATTATTTTAAAAAGTTGTGCAGCTTATTAATAATATAATTTTACTTATTACGCGTTAATAAGGAAGTTCTCTTTCCTTTTAATATTAATAACAGCCTTTATCCGCTAAAAATATTATTAAAATGGAAAGATTTAAAGTAGAAGAAGGTGAAACAAAATTAAGAAAATGGTCCTTTTTAACGAATTAAAGAGTAAAGAAAGAGAATTTATAAATAACGAAAAATTATATATTTAAATAATAAAAGCCAATGTTTTAAGAAACGATAACGCTAAATTCGCTTAGTTATAAAATTTTTCGACCTTACTATTCTTTAACGTAAATTAATTACGAATAGAAATTATTCCGCTTTTACTTTTTACCGAACATTAAATGTTAAAAGTTATAAATTAATTCCTTTTAAGTTTTATAATAAAGCTATTAATATAAACAGATTCTTCGTTTAGGTTAGATTTTATCTTAAGCTTTATAAAAGCTTTTTAATAGAGGATTATTAAAAGATAATATTAATTTTATAATTATTTATAGGAAAAATCATTTACAGTGTAAACTTATATAAAAAATTATTTTTAAAGCTATTTTAATATTTTTTCGAAGGTTATATTACAGCGCTAATTGTCTTTTAAAGCTTGGTAAAGTATTTTGTTATTGTATAAAGAAAGAAAAGAAGAATCTATCTAGGAAATGCGAAGCCCCTTTATATATATCGCGTAATAATAGCGCGTTAATAGTTTAAATTAGCCGTATAGTGTGTGCCGTAATAATAACATTTTTTTAAAGTAGTTATTTTTAATTGTTTAAAGAAAAGAATTTAAAATAAATAAGTAATTCCGGATTTAAACTTTAGTTTTTAATAATATATTAAGTATCCCGATTTCTTAAAAAGATATTATAGTAAGTATATATTAAGGTTAATATAAAGCCGTCATAGAAATACTGTTCTGGGCCGGTAAGTATAATATTAATTCCGGTCCGGGATAATAATAATGTCGTTTCGGCAGTAAGTTTATTCATTAATTAGGTAGAAATTCTGTTACTTTTTTTTTACCGTTTCCGCTATATAAATCTTAGATCTTTTTTTCCAAATTCTTTATTTCTTTATTTTTAAAAAACATTATAGTAGTAATATATTACTACCGTTTCGTCCGTTCCGCGTTTTTATATCGTTAACTTATCGCTGTTATTTTTCAATAGCTTGAAAAATTTTTATATTATTATAACGGTACCTTTCCGTTTTTATATTACGTACGCGGTATTAATCCGGGTTCGTTGTTTTTGTATAATATATTTCCGTAATATTATATTAAATTATAACTTTATGATTAATTTATTACCCGTTTTCCGTTATTGTTTTACTTTTACCGTAACGGGAAAATATACGTTATATATTAAAAACAGAAAAACATATTTATTCGTAAATTAACGTATTAGATTATTAATTTTTTATTCATATTGCGTTGTTAATATCTTAATTCCTCGTTATTTAACCGGCAGAAAATATTTAAGGGGATTTTTTAAACCTTAAGGCCTTATTAAAATTGGTTACGTTTTATTTCGACGTTAACCAGGATGCCGATAATAATCTAATCTTGGATATTGACGTTAATTAGGTATATATATATAAAGATAATTTTCACAAAAAAATTTATAACGCGGTATTACGGTTATATACCGTTTTCGAAACGACCGAAAAGATATACCGTTTTGCTTTTAATATAACGGGCGTTAAAAAGAAAGTATATTTTATCCTAAGTATGTTGTTACGTTATTAATTTGGCGTAAAAAAATTCCGTTAATTATTTTTCGTAAATAATTATTCGTTATACCTTAATATAAATATATTACTTTCGTTCCGTTAATAACGCCGTAAATATATTATTAAAGACGCGTTTTATTATTACATTATTAATACGTTAATATTAAATTAACGCTTAAATTATTACTTAAAAAAACGTAATCGAATACCGCTTAATCCCCGGTAACAAAAGTTATTAATTATAAACGTTAGTTAAATACATTTTCTGAAACCAAATAATTACTGCTATTTTTATTAGTATAAATCCCGCTTAAATAGCTATGAATATAGCAACGTTCCTTTTTACTTTCGATAACTTCTAATTATTATTACGTTATTATTTCGCCGTATTTTTATTACGAGTTAAACCGCGGTTTCGTTATATTATTATTATATTAACGTGCCGTAGTCTGGCCGCCTGTAAAAAGGTTCCGATATTTATAATATTTAACTATTTGTAATTATTTTTTATATCTTAATATATTAATACCTTTGTTATAATGCCGTTACGGCGTTAGTTTAATTAAATTTTCGTAATTTTTCTACGTTTTCTTTACGTTATCTCCTTATATACCTTAATTATTCTAATAGTTCCCGTATTATTATTATAATTACGACCCTTTATAAAGATTTAAATTAATTAAACAACCCAGGTTTATTAACGTTGTTTTTATAAAGTTTTACTTTATCGGAATCGTAACTTTTAAAATTTTTAACCGGTTTCTAAGTAAAATAATATAGATATAGTTATTTAACGTAATATTAAAAACTTTGCTTAATGTTTTTAAAACTTAAGATTTTTTCGAAATATTACTTAATATTGCTTTAGTTTTCCGCGTTTATTATGACGGCGATTTACGTGCGTTTATCTTAATTTTCGTTAATTACGTTTTATCTTAATAAACCTAGTTTATAGCGTTAAATTAAAAAAATATAGAAAATTAGGAATAACTTATAATATATCGATAACTATACGGTAATAATACGGGGATATACTTTGGTACCGTTAAAAAAGCCTATTTATTTATCCTTAAATTTTTAATTAAATTTCCCCGATTTTTTATATTACGTATTTACTTATATCTCTTCTTTTTTAATAAACGTATTAATATCGAAATAATATTAGTTAACTTATTTTATATAACGGTTTTACGATTTTATTATTAAAAGTTTAACTCGTTTAAATATTTATTTTAATTTATCTGTATAATATATAATATATCAGGAAACGGGTTGCAATTCGGGATATCGCTGTTGTTCTGATTGATCTAGGTTGTGTGGAAGGTGTGGGAGTAGCTAGGACTGGGCTACATACATTCAAATGGTAGGTCTGTCGCGTCCACCCCTCCGTTGCCCTAGGGACCCCCACACCCAATTCCTTTAGCCACCACACATATCCCAACACGCCCTCATGGCTAAAGGGATTTTCAAGGCCGTTAAAGCCATCCACAGCTTCGCCGGCGCCCTCAAGCCTTTAGGCTTCCGTCCTAATGCTCTCATCCATCAATAACCAGCTTGGTACTTCTTAAAAGGCTGGTTATACAAGTCCTCCAAGCCGTCAGGGATAAAGTAAACCTCGCTTTAATGGACTTAACCTTCACCACGTAAATCTTCGCCGTTCTTCTTCCCACCGTCGCTTTCGTTCTTCTTTGCCTTCGGGCAATCCTTTGCCTTGTAACCGTATTCGCCACAGTTCCAACAAAACGGCTCGCCTTTCTTGTTCCATAAGGGCTTGCCATCTCGATCGTCCTGCCTGGCGTTATAACTCTGTCCCTCCGACTTCTTCTTGCTCTCCTTACCTCGAAATTCGGCAATAAAGTCGTCGTAAACCTGGCTAACAATAGTTATTAAGTGCTGGCGAAACGTTCCTCTCATCCGTAACTTCCAGCCGGCGGCGCCTTCATATTCCTTATCCCGAATAATGTTAAAGAAAAAAGTAATTTACTGGCTAACGTTAATAGGCATGTCAACTTCGTTATAACGGCGGACCAAACGTTTAAATTCGACGATATAGTCAAACGCAAACGTCTTCCTAAGGTCCCATCGAAAGAACTGCAACTAACTAAAAATATCCATCTGTTAGTCGATACTTTTAGCTCCGTATAAGCGCTTTAAGGTCTTATATATATCCGTACTTTTCGTAAGACCGGTAACGACTATTGCCCTCGTTTTAACGTAGTGAGCTTGCGAACGGAGTGGACGAGGGTTATTGTGTCGAAAATTTGTTTCCCTTGGAGCCGATTACCGTATTTGGATCTTGGCACGTCCCAAATAGGAAGGTTTTGGCAACACCTGCCAGAATACTACTGCCACCTGGCTAACCCGGGGGGGAGGAGGGCGGGGAAGCACCCCAGCCTAATACGGCTAACGCTGTTAAAACGAGGGCATCTTGTGCTTGCCGCGGCAACGCGGTAGCCTCACGTATAAGACCTTTTTTAACGTTAACGATAACGGCAGCGGCCAATTTAGCTTCGTTAATATGGGTAAACTTCGCCGAATCGCCGTCCCGATAACCAATCGCCATCAAGGCGACCCAGAAAGCCGTCTTCTACATCTCCCAATTATCACTGCCGCAAAAACAATTTTTTTCGTTAAGCTTAAAATCGAAATACTTTTAATCCAGGTACGTATCCATTTTCTTCGTAACGCTTTCGTTCGAAAGCTTGGCGAACGCCTTCATAAATTGTTCTAGGTCAAGGGCTTAACCTTCCGTATCCTTTGCCATCGTAGCTATCCTCGTTAACGTTGCTACCGAATTGGCAAACTTCCTTTGCTACCGAATAGCAAACTTCCCTTACCGTTCCTTCCGGCGGTCCTGTTAAACGTCAATCACGCCGACAAGCCCCTTCCGCTCAGTATTCGGCCGTAATCCGTTACGTTCTGCAAACGCTTTTACTTCGAAGCGATTCGAAAGTACCCGTAATGCCTTTACTTTTTTTAAGGCCGGAACATCCAGTTGCCGTTACTGTCACACGCCCTTTCGCGCCGAGCCTGGTCTTTTTACCTTCCTACGCCTGCTGCGTTTCCCCCTAAGCGGTACCTCGAATTACGTATAAAATAAATAGTTTTGGATATTAATTAACGGTTAAAATGTTAAGAAACGGGAACCAGAAAATATTACCATATCAGGAAACGGATTACAATTCGGGATATCGCTATTGTTCTAATTAATCTAAGTTATATGGAAGGTATGGAAATAGCTAGAACTGGGCTATATATATTCAAATAGTGGGTCTGTCGCGTCCACCCCTCCGTTGCCCTAGGGACCCCCACACCCAATTCCTTTAGCCACCACACATATCCCAACATAATATTATTAAATTTTTCCTATTACGTTACCGTTTTAAAAGCGTCGGAAAAACGTAACGGCTTTGTTTTTATAACAAAATAAAAACCGTAATTAACGAAAAATTATAAAATATTAGTAATTTTCGATATATAATTATTATTAACGAATTTAAT
Organism: Monosporascus sp. CRB-8-3; assembly: GCA_004155055.1. Taxonomy (NCBI): domain Eukaryota; kingdom Fungi; phylum Ascomycota; class Sordariomycetes; order Xylariales; genus Monosporascus; species Monosporascus sp. CRB-8-3. Next base: position 40,739 of record QJNZ01000462.1, read on the forward strand.
TAAAAGCAATTAATTTATTTAATTATTTTAATATAAAAACATTAAGTTTTAAAATATTATTTTATTATTACGTTAATTACGTTTATCTAGTTATTATTTTAAGGATAATACGTAATCGATACGTAAAACGTTATGTTTAAACGTTAGCTAAACTTTTTTTAAAAGGTAAAAACGAATTACGTATTTTAATCGGATATTATTATAGCCGGTATGTTATATAAACGGTATACGTTATAAAAAAAGATATTAATAAGGGTGTTTGTTAACGTATCCATTATGGTCGTAAAATACCGTATTTTTATAAAACGGTTAATGATTATAAGGATATATTTATAAATATATTCTGACTTTTTATAAAAAAGGAAAAAGGCCGACGTAATTTATAAAAATACTGTTTTATAAACGAAACGGTACCGGCAAAAAGTCGAAAAAATTGCTTAATGAAATTTTAAAAGTTTTAATATAGTAGTAAAAATAATAACTTTATATAAACGTAATTATATTTCGAGATAAATGAGGTTAATAATAATTCCGTCGTAATAGGCTATACGTTTTAAAGTAATTAAAATACCCCGTAGGCGTTATATTATAATTATAGTAAATTATTTAAAAATTTAAATATGTTGTCGTTAAATATAAATAACTTATTCCGGATATAAATACGCTTTTATATCGTTTTATAATCGGTTTTTATAACTTTAAACTTTTTACGGATCACTTATTTAAAATGTTTATATGTTAAGTTAATTAACGCCGTTAATATAGCGTTATTAATAAACGTATTTATTAGTTAATTAATATTTATAACGTATGCCTTTAAAAAAGGTTTTTATCGTTTAAGTAAAAATATTATCCGGTATTTATACGCTACTTTATTATCTATTACGTCGTTCCGATCCGCTAGCTTAATATTAGGTTAATAAAATAAGGCGTTAAAAACCGTAATTTTTGCGTTAGGTCGGTAAATTATTTAAAAACGGAAATTATTAAAGAATTCGGATTAACAGATTTAATATTAATTTAAAAACTTGATAATTACGAAATATTATAAATTTTTATAATCGGTAATAATTTTTATTAACCTTTCGGTATTTTATAATTCCGGCTCTTATTTTTCGAATATTTTAATAATAATTAACAGTTTTTATCGTAAATTTCGTAATTATATTTTACTGAGGTATATTTAACCGAAAAAAAGGTAATAAGCCGTAAAACATTTTACGTATTATATTACGAAAACAGTTTTCCGGAAATTTAATTAAAAACGATAATTTTTAAAATTATACGTCGCCGAAGGTTATAATAAAATTATAATAAGGCTGTTAAAAAGGTATTTTTTAATTAACGGAACCCGTTTATAGCCTTTATTAATAACGATTTAATTTATTTAGTTTACTTATTAAAATAGTAAAAAGTTTGGCGATTAAAGAAAAGCCTTTTATAAACCGGCGATAAAAATTCGCGAAACTAAGGAAACGTTATAACCTCTTTAATATATCAGGAAATTCCCATTATTAGATAACTTTTATTTTATTAAGATTTATAACGATATTATTTTTAAAAATTATTAAATTTAAGTATTATATTTTAATAATGTTAAACTTATATTTTCGAATATTTATTATTAGTTTTACTTTAACGAAATAACGTAATATTTCGCGTATATAACTTTTATATTCCTTCTTATTTTTATTATAAATTAAAATGTTAATGAGGTAAATTATAAAGTATTTATATAAAAACTTAAATAAGATACGATTGATATAATATTAAAACGAATTCGGGACGCCGGTTATATTAAAATTTATTACGAAATATTCGATTAAACCGAATCGAGCAATAAAAGTTATTTTTTATTTATTTTTAAAGGCAATACGTAAATAATTAAATACCATTATAATATCGAGTTTAATAAATATATATAATAAATAAAAAATATTTAAAATTTCGTAAATTAAAGGAATAAGCTAACGGTTTTTTACCGTAACGTTATTAAGGTTACGGTAATTAATATAGATACGTATTTCGTCCCTTATTTTTTTCGTAAGTAAAATAGGGGCTACCGTAAAAAAATTATTAAATCGAATTAAACTTTTTTTTAGGTAGTCGTAGATATATTTCCGTATCGCTAGCAATTTGTACGGGGATATAATTTACGTATAATTATACGATAACGTTTAATTTGAAAATAATTTAATTTTATAAACGAAAGGCCGATATAACGGTAATACGTTAATATTATTAAGTACGAACGTTTTTATTAAATGGTAATATTCGTATAACAGTTTCTTTAAAATTTCGGTTATTTAATCGTAAAAGGCGCGTAATTTAAAAAGGATAATACTTAAATTAACATTATTATTTTATATAAAAATATTACGAAAAATAACGTTAAATATTAATAACGCCGCCTTGTTAACAGAAAATAGTTATGTTAATAACGTAATAAGATTTCGTAAGACGTTTATAAAAATAAGAAATTTCGTTAAGGGTATAAAATCGATTATAACGTTTTTTATATAATAAAACGTTAAGAAATTAATAATATAGAATGAACGTATTTCGATCGTAAAATTAAGGGGTGAAATGAAAAAATATAAAGGGATAAGATTAAAGTATAAGTTTATTAAAGGCGTTAAAAAAGGAAGTTCCGATATTATTTCGTAATTAATATATATAACTCCTGCTGTTTAATTAATTAATAGGTTATATTTACGAAATTAAGATAATTCGACGATAATATCGGGATTGTTTAAAGGTTAAAAATAAAAAGTAATTTTTTTTTATAATAAAGTTTATTTAAAACCGTAACGTATATATAAAGATAACCGAATTAGTTACGGTATTATCCGTTAACTTAAAATAACGAAATTAAGGGATAAAATAAAAAAGGAAGTTATTTTAATATACGAAATTCGTATTAATAAATTTTATAAGCGAATAACCGCAATTAATTATAGTTCGGGCCGGTAGCATAATATTGTTAATAAGTAGCAGATAAGACAAAAATAAAAAAGATATATTATGATTTATAAAACGTATATATAGATCCTTATTATTTCGATAATTTAACGGGAGCTTTTAATTACGATTTAATTTAAAGGCTAGTTTTTTTTTTAATACGTTTCATTGCTATTGCGAAAATACGTTAGTACTGTTATATTTATGTTAGCCGGCCGTGACCGGCGATTAAGGCAAATAAAGGAATAATTTTTTTTTCCCGTAATATATGTTAAGATTAATTTTACGCCGCCGTTACTTTTTTTTTAACGGGTTATAAAAACTATTCCTTTTAACCGTAATTACGTTTAACTATATAGGTTTTAAACTTAGCGTTATAAGGGCGTTATTTTAGCGTTATAGTATTAAAGTATTATTTCTCGTATATTTTGTTATACGTTTGCGAAAAAAGCGGTTTATTATATTATTAAAAAGATTTTTAAAAAATATATATTTAAACTGTGTTATTCTTAGAGTTAGGACGTTATATTTGCGGTCTGAGAATTTTTTAAAGTATTTTATTAACTTTTTAATATAATATAATAATATGTAAGGCTGGTAATTACCGGTTTTAATTAGTTAAGCCTATAAAATAGCTAATAAAGTCGGCGAATACTATTAAATCCTGTTTTAATTCTTAAAAGTTTTCATAGGTTTACGTTAATATATTAACAGTAATATAAATTTAATTTAAAAATAGCAGCATATTATTAACGTTATGTTAATTATACAATTATGTTTCGGGGTTTAAAGGTTATGTTATTACGTTATTAACTTTTTCGCGTATATGTAAATAGGTATTACCTTAAAAACTTTGGGCGGCGTATATAATACGGTCAGCTGGCGATAGGTATACGCTTCGGTTTATCGCAAACTTTAAACGTAGTAGAGATCGTTAGTTAATATATATTTTCTGGCAGGTTATTGGATTTTTTCCGTTTTTTTATAAATTAAAAGTTTCGAATTACGTAAACGTTAATTTTCCGTTTCGGGTTTGTTAAAGATTAAGTTGTTAAAACTTACGGAATTTAAAAGTTAAAGTTACGTTACGTAAAATTATTCAAGTTAAATCCCGTTAAATTTGTTAAAATATTAATAAATTTTACTAGTATATGATAAAAGGCCGTAAACTGTTATAACGATAATTTTGCGGTAATGAGACGTTACCGTAATTCTGCGTTTTTGAACGTATTTTAACTTTTTTGTTAAAATAATTATTTTATAACCGTTAATTATCGACGGAATTGGTAATTATTACATATTACTTGTTACGTTTATTAAACCTTTATTTTGTAATCGTAATATATTTTCGTAATATATTTTATTCGTATTATAAATACCGGTAATTATTTTTAAAGGTTATAAATATATTTTTAAAAAGTTTTAAGGTTATTTGTTAATTTCGAAAAATCGGTTTAACGGCGTAACATTATATACGAATTATATTATAGTAATAATTAAATAAAGGAATTTATAGAAAAATATATAGAAATTTATAAGTTATAACGGGGGCATTACGTTATTATTTTGTCTTTATTTAAAAGTTGGAATATTAATGTCCGTAATATTTCTAGAATTAAGATATTTAAAGAAGTTATGATAAAGTTACGACGTATTAACGACAGACTTAGGGTTTTGCAAAATCTAAGTTAAGGTAATATTATACCAGGTTATTATGAAGTTAGTTTTTTAAAAGGTGCAATAAATTATTACGGCGTTAATCGTCTTTTAGGGCTAAGTAAAGTATTTTATTATTGTACAAAGAAAAAAGAGAAGAATCTATTTAGGAAATATAAAGCACCTCTATATATATAGCATAGTAATAGCGCGTTAATAGCTTAGATCAGCCGTACAGTGTGTGCCGTAACAGGTTATTAATCATATTTTTAGTGAATATAAGGATTTTCTAAAAGAAATACGAACTTAATATAAAGGTCTATATATAAGATTAGTATATAATTGAATAATTTTACTTTATTATTAAATTAGGTTAATAATATACTATATTGCCTAATGTAATTATTTGTCATTTATTTTTATTTTATTATAAAACGAATTATTTTATTCTTTTTACGACGGTTTAAAACTGTAAATTAAAGATAAGTTATATAGCAAATTAAAAACTATCCTTTTCGAAAAATGTATTAAGAAATTTATTATTACGGATCAATACATGTTTAATTGGTATTTCAATAAAAAAAGATTAGCAGATAATAAAATAATAAAAGGTTTAGCAGCATAATCAAAAAGGATAAAAGTAAGCCGTAAAAGAAGTAAGTACCGTTTTAAGAGAACTTAAGAACAATAAGTCTAAGATGAAATGTTTTAACTATAATAAAAAAAGGGTATTTTTAAAGTAAGTATCGCTTTTAGTTAAGAAGAATTTTAAAAAAGGAGGAATTTTTTAGTTTTAAAAAAAGGCCCGAACATCTAAATACGAAATAAAGAGTAAGGTAAAAAGGAAGAGAAAAAAGTTGGTTCGATTTATTTTTAGTTAAAATTTATTATTATTATAACTAAGATTCGAGATAATATCCTAGTATACGAGAATTATTTTATTTACCAGAATTTTAAGGTTAAATCCTGTAAGTATTATTTAGAATAAATAGCTTTAAAATAGTTATAAAATTAAAATGCTTTTATTATTTCAATATATATTTTTATAAGATATATAAATAAGATAGTTAATTATAACCCGATGTCAGATTTTATAGGCAGTTCTTTTTAAAGCGTTACAAGTTTTCTAAATGTGTAATATATTTAAAAATTTACATAAATCCTACGACCTCTTATACTTTATTTTATTACGCCGACGATTACCATGTTTATTTAATAGATAAAAGAAATAAAATTTTTAGCCGGATAAAATAGAGCTATTTTTATTAAATTTGTACAAAGCGTAATAATATCACACTACTCGTAATATTTTCGAATTTTATTAAATAATAATTGTCGTAGCCGTCGAAGATAAAATGATAATTCGGTTTTTTTATACGTATCCCAATATTCTTGTTAAAATATTAAATTTATTTATTATTATTAGAGATTTCATGGTTCAGGCTCACATAACATAGTCCTCGGATATATAAGACAATAGCTCTCCCATAGTTCTGATAGTATACGATTAATCAGACTTACACCATTATACAGTTATACGTATCTAGTATATGGCTACTCGTAATACGTAACGGAACCCAAGTTATCCATTGATATTTCTTACTATTTCTACGTTAACCATCTTAACACCTACGCAATCCCTAATAATTATTTAATTATTATTACTTAATCCTATTTTTTAATTAGTTAAGAATAATATTTTAGCTTAATTTTAACTATTAATAATTTAAATCATTATAACTTATTTTTTATTATATTTATTTCATTCTTTTATAATTTTTACTATTCGTAATTATTATGCTCGTTATTACGAAAAGTTTTATTAACAATTTAATTATGTCGAAGTTATAAATATTTACTTTTATAATACCGTATTTTACGATAATAACGCGAATAAGTTCGAATTAGTTACGAAATGCTTTTAAATTCCGTGTAAAATCAGTTAATAATTTATTCTCCGACTTAAATATATTTAGAGTTGTTTTTACCGTTTAATAAAATTTCCCGCTTAGTCAACTTTAACACTTATTATAAACCGTTAAGTTACCCGTAAATTTGTTATATTTTTAACGTTCTGTACTTGAATAAGAAACGTTCGAGTACTTAAATTAAGGCTTTTTTCAATAATAAATGTTTTTAACTCGGCGTAAATTTTTTTAAATAGGAAATAATATCCGTTTAAAGGTATCGACCATGATATTAGGCTTTTACAGTAATTTCGGAGACGTTACATATAACATATAGCTTTTTTAAGCTTAAATTTTAATTTCGATTTTCACCGTAAATAGTTAAGTTTATCTTAGATTATCTTATAAGACGTTCTATATTATTAGTATTAACCAATTAACGATTAAAGTTAAATAGTTTAAATTATAATAAAAACGACTCGCGAGTTTATATAGTCGGTTAATAATAATAATAATAATAATAATTTTACGTAATTATCTATTATTATAATTATTTTTGGAATAGAAATTACTTATAAAATTATCCGAAAAACCGAATGAAATATTATAACGTATAGAATTAACAGAAAGACATAATAATAAAGCGCGAATATATTATAGTATAAATTATTATTACGGTTATAATAATAAAACCATAATAATATTTTTTTTTAGGAATTTAAAATATATGCGGTTTATCTTTTCGTTAATTTAAATAATTAATTAAGTTATATATTTTATTATTATAATTATTTAAGAATAATTAAAATTACGAGTATTAATTTTTTAAAAAATATTTTCGTTTTTACTTTAGAAATATAGTATAAAATAAGAATACGTATATAATTATTTAACTTATAAGTTGTTACAGAAACAGGGGTTCCTGTTTTGAAGGACCGGCTTTTGTGGCTTAGCGCGAACCTGCCACGGTTAAACCCCGGGCAGTAAGGCTTGGCCCTGAAATGATCTGGTTAATCTGGGTAATCTGGGTCCAGATTATACAGATCCAGCAGATTTACGATACACTCACTTTAAAGATCGGGATATATAATGAATAGGTTCCCCATATAAATAGCACCTATTTAAGTTTCGCTCCTTAGCTATTAATCTAAGCTTTTAACCAGAGGTAACTGTACCGTTTTTTGAATAAGGGAAGAGTATTTTAAATCTCTTTAACGAACATACTACTGAATTATTCCTTGCCCTATTGTTACCTGCAAATCAAGACCCTATTTCGGATACTGCTTATACCTCCAGGTAGATGTATGATAGGTTCGTTACATAAGTATTCTGTAAAAAAGTTATTCCGAGACTTTTATATTATATATAAAGTTATTTAACTACGGCGTTATAAAGCCGGATTTATCTAAAACAATTTATACTTTTTATATTATATATAAACTTTACTTTCTATTAACTTAACTATGATAAAATATTTACGGATTTTTCTCGTAAAAAGTTTTATATAGATTTAAATTAATAACTAAGAAACGAAGGTAAAAAGGTCCTATTTTTATAAGAACCTTATTTTTTTAACTATCTATTATAATTATATAAGGTTGTTAGTAATTTATATAGTTTACGTAATCTGGTTCGAGATTTACCTAGATTACCTCGATTACTATTTTAAACGCTAAGTTTTTCTTTCGAACTTTTTCCGACTAAGGTAAATACTTTTATAACGGCTGAAAGTTAACTAATTATTAAATCTTAATCGTACGATTTATGCTTACAGTTATATTATAAGTATTAAAGTAATAAGACTTTTATTACGTCTAGTAAAAATACATTATTAAAAGGAATTTGCGTTATTAATTATTACTATAAATTAATACTATATAAATTATAACTTAAAGAAACGTATATAATATATTTTTAACTTAACGTACTTAAATAACTTGAATTTTTATAAGGTTGTTAAGTTTAAGCCGTATTATCTAGGCTAAGTTAAAAATACGAAATAATTATACTAATAATTAATACAATAAATATTTTACCTAATATTTTTAAAATTAGTAATTATTAATAATTTTTACGGTAATAATAAATTATACGTTTCGGTTATAAAAAACCTTATCCCGAAACCGACTGTTAAGTTTCCGTAAGTACGTAATTTCTCGACTAAGGTCGGCGGAAAGGCTTATTTACGTAATTTCGATAAGCTTCGACCTTAATACACCTTATACCCTTTAATTAATTCGGTAAAAGGAATTTTTTTAAAATATAATAATAATAAAAATATTAAGCTTTTCGCAATAAACTTTAAATCCGTATAAAATAATTACTTTATAATTGGTATTAATCTTATAATTAAAAGTATTAAATATCAACTAGGAAAAAAGTTAAAAATTTGAAATTAATTATTTTTAAGTTTAATTAATCCTATAATTTCTCGAATTTTAAATAATTAAAATAGTTAAAATATGCCGGATAATTTTTATTATAGAATACCAATATTTTATAATTATAAAATCTTTATAAAAAACTTTTTTCGTAAAGTTTTTAAACTTTATAAAGCTTTAAAATAATTTAAAAATATCGATATTTTCGTTAATTTAATTAACTTTTCTTAAAAAAAATAAATTTTACTTTTTATTTTTAAATACGATTTAATTTATATAAACAAAAATAATTAAAACTTAAACGACCTTATAGTAAAAAATATCGACCGTATAGAAAAAATACTAAAAAAACTGGATATAAACGGCAAAAGGTTTAAAAACTTTGAAATTTAACTTTTAACTCGATATAAGGAAAACTACGAGCGATAATTTATCCAGCTGCTCCGGATTACGAAAACCGTCCAGAATTCGGTCAAGAATGGTCGTCGATGGAGGCTAAAAGAAGGTTAGAGTTTGGTAAAGCCTAGCAACCGATAGCATAATCTATTAATTGGTCTAATTTAGTTCTACGGCCACATCTCCTCTAGGGAGAACGACTTAAATTTTTAAGCTCGTTAAGCCTTTTAAATCTTTCTTTAATTTAAGCGGTTCAAGGTCTAATTTAAATTAAGTTATTAAGGTTTAAAAGCGAAATTCGAAGTTTCGTTTTAAATAATATAGTTTTATATACGATATTAGATGATTTCGGTTAAAATATCAAATTAATAATACGCCTTTTAAAGTCGATAGTATTCCTAATTTATAAAAATTAAGACCGACTAAAAAGAATTAATTATCGACTAAATATTAACTTTAACTACGTAAATATATTTAATTTACCTTTAAAACTTTAAAAATATAATTAATATATAGATTATATAACGCGCTAAGTATTACGTTAAATTTAATTTAATATTAAAATTTATTAAACCGTAATAAAACTTTTAAATGCGTTAAAATCGACAAATTAATTATTAAGAGATTATATACGAAAATTTAGAAATATTTCTTAAATAACTCGAATTTACTCGGGTTATTATAGTAAAGTACGGTAACGTACTATATTACCTCGCGAGCTAAACCACCTCGCGAGCCGCTTTTCGACACCTTGCGATAAAAAATTTAAATTAATTAATTACAACATATTAAAATAATATAAAGTAATCGGATTTTTTTTCGTTAAACGTATTTACAGCTTTTTTACAAATACGCGTATTATATCCGAGTTTGCCGTAAATATTACATTTCTATTTTTTCGTTATAACTTTTTTATAATAATTACTTTTAACCGTTATTAGCTGTATTTTTTTATTACCCTTTCCTTTTTCGGCTGGAAAAGCTTATCCCTTTTATATAGTAAATATTCCTTTTTTGGAAACGTTTATTTTTGGTTTTTCGGCATTTGTTTAAAATATAATTCGTTTTACGTAATTAAGTAACTTCTTTTCGAAAAAAAGTAATTTTATATAAAAGTAATAATTATTTTTTATTAAAAGATTTGCCGATTTAACGATTTTTTCGGCGAGTTACTATGGTAATTTTTAATCTTTTTTTTATAAATAACGTCTTTATTTTATTATTTCCTTAATAATTTTAAAAGTTTTCGTAAACGGGGAACGAATAAAACCGGCGGAAGTTAACGGGGAAACGGTTAGCGTAAATATAACTAAAAAAATTTCGAATTCGGAAAAAACGTAATTAAAATCGAATAAAATAAAGCTAACTTTCGCGAATCCGGATTTAATATTATTAGACGTTATAGCAATTTTAAACGTATCGTAAAAACCGGTAAGGAAATTTTTTTTAACGATATAAATATAATAACGTCGTATTAAATTTTCGATATATATCGAATAAACACGTTTTAAAGCAAAAAAATAAAATATATTAAAAAGTTAAAACTTATACGAAAAATACGCGAATATATAAAATATAATAATATCGTAATTAACGTAATATTTTTCGAATTTTATCAAATAATAACTTTCGTAATTATCGAAAATAAAAAAAGTTTCAATTTTTTCGTACGCGTTCGAATATATTAATCAAAATATTAAATTTACTTAAAATTTAATTCGTTTATTATTTAATTATTATTACTTAATGTAATTTTTAATCGGTTATTAATAATAAATTATTATAAAATTAAAACTTTAAATAATTTTTTCCCGTTATAATAATAAATAATAATATAACTTAACTTTAAAAATTAATAATTTAAATAATTATAACCTATTTTTTATTCCTTTATTAAATTTATTTAAATATTTTAGGTTTTTCGGTATTAATAATTATTATACCCGTTATTATGAAAAACCTTATTAAAAATTTAATTTCGTTAAAGTTATAAATATTTTTTATAATACAATATTTTACGATAATAACCCGAATAAACTTGAATTATTTATAAAATATCTTTAAATTTTTGCATAATACTCGTTAATAATCGATATTCCGATTTAAACGTATTTAAAGTTTTTTTTGCCGTTTAATAAATTTTAACGCCTAATTAACTCCGATATATATTACGACACGTTAAATTAATAATAAATTCGCCATATTTTTAACATATTAAAGCCGGACAGAAAACGTTCGTATATTTAAATTAAAAATTTATTCGGTAATTAATCTTTTTTTTTGGTCAGCGTTAATTTTCGCAAATTAAACAAAATATCAGCTCGGACGCGTTAACCGTAATATCGGGCTGTTAAAATGGATTCGGGAACTTTATTAAAAAAATAAAGCTTTTTAAAATTAAATTTCGGGTTTCGTTTTTTAACCTGGATAATTAAGTTTATTTTAGATTTTTTTATAAAACGTTCCATATTATTAATATTAAATAATTACTGATAAAAGTTGGATAATAAATATATTGATAAAAGCGGCTCCCGAGGTAGTTTGGCTCGTAAGGTGGTATAATACGTTATATTATAAAGAACAATTTATAATTTCGATAAAATTATTTTTTTTATGAAATTCTTTAAAGTAATAAATACTATAATTATTAGTATAAAAAATAAAAACCTTAAATAAACTTTATACAAAGTACTAAGTATATTATAATAATTTAGAATTACTAGATTAAAAACTTAGCTTAAATGATAAAAACTTAATATTAACGACACTAAATTATTAATAATTTTAACATGTTAATAAATGTAATATAACGGATATAAAAGAGGCGATAAATTATTACATTTTGGATAATTATAAAGAATATTATTAGAGAAAGTTCGAAATATAGTAGGCCGATTACGATATTATTGCGATTTAAATATTCGCGAATATGTCGTATTAGTTTTAATTTTTAGTATAATTCTATTATATTTATAGTATCAAATAATAATCTCTATAGGTTTTACGATAGGTTCAGAGCCGTTATAACGTTTAACTATATTATTTCCGTATTTACGAAAATTAAGCTTATTTTATTTAATTTTAATAATATTCTCTGTAAACTTGAAATATTTTTAAAATAAGGAAATAAAAACATTATTAACAAGCGCAAAATAAAAATTGCTAAGAGGATTCGCCGATAAAAATAAATATATCGGGTACATTCTTTATGAGAATATGTACCATTAGGTATTTAGCGTAGCTAATCCATCTACTATATATATACACATTAGTTCTTACAAACGCGACCGGAAAGTACTTTTAAAAACCGTACCTTTTGGAAAACCGGATAAAAAACCCGATTAATGGGAGTTTTCTAATACGGTAATAAATACGATTACGTATACGATTGATTTGATTAGTTCCCAAAGCCCTTAACTATTCCAGTTATTGCCAACACAGTAGCGGAGCCGAAACTCCAATGATTTAGTTCCTTTAAGCTGGCGCCCCTAAAGGAACGGTGGCCTAAGCTGGATTTAAACCAGTTATCTTTTACAATTAATCGTAATAGGGTGCCTAAGCCTGTCGTAATTAAAAGAGATACCCAGGCTCGCGACTACTGAGCTATTAGGCCCGGGTATATTCTTTATAAAAATTAATTTATTACTTTTATATACAAATATTTTCTTTTTTTTGAAAGGGATTTAATTACGTAAAACGAATTATATTTTAAGTAAAACTTGGAAAACTAAATATAAGCGTTTTTAATTAATTCGATATATTATAATAACTTAATTAAAATTTATTATTATAAATTGCTAAAAAAGTCCGACAAAATGATATATGTAAAACCGGAAAATCGAACGTTTTATTAAACTCTCGATATAAAATATATAAACGCGTTTTAAAATTAAAATAAAATACGTTAAAAATTTAAAACTAATACGAGAAATAGGCGGCTATAAAAACGTATAATATTATAATTCGCGTAATATCTTTCGAATTTTATTAAATAATAATTTTCGTAAAGGTTAGAAAAAAAAAGTTGCGATTTCTTTTTAAATATATATCGCATTATATTTATCGAAATATTAAATTTATTTTAAACTTATTTCGTAGATTACTCTATTAGTATTTATATTATTTAAATAGTATATAGTTATATAATAGTGAATTATAATAATAATAATACGTAAAATAAGATTTTTAATATAATAATAAATAAAAATATAATTTAAGTTTAAAAACTAATATATTAAATAATTACGATTTAAATTTAATTTATTACGTTAAGAACTAAGGTGGTTAAATTTAAGCCGTATTATCCAGATTAAACTAAATATATAAAGTATTTATATTAATAATTAAAACGATAAATACTTTACCTAATATTTTCGAATATTATAATTATTAATAGTTTTTACGGTAATAATAAATTATACATTTCGGTTACGAAAAGCTTTATTCCGAAACCGACTGCTAGGTCTCCGTAAGCACGTAATTTCTCGACTAATGTCGGCTGAAAGGCTTACTTACGTAATGCCGACAAGTTTCGACCCTGATAAATCTTTATTACGTTTATATAAATTCTTAATATATTTCGGCTTTAAAAATTATTATTTTCCTTATTATTAAAACATATATTATAGATTATATTTATTGAAATTATAAATGTCTTTTTTATAATATTTTATTTTATTATATTCATCCTAATAAATTTAAATTCTTTCGAAATATTATTAATATTTTCCATAAAATCGATTAATAATTAATTTTCCGATTTAAATCTATTTAAAAAACATTTCTATAATTTAATAAAGTTAGACGCTTATTTTGTTATAAGGTATATCGTTCCGCCTTATATAAATACTATATTAGTTATATTTTTATTATATTAAAACTGACAAAAACCGTTTAGCTATTATCGTTAAAAATTCAGTCGATAACCGTTTTAACGCTATATTAAAGTAAAATATAAAACATTATACCTAAAACTAACCTTTTTATTATTAACTTTAAGGTTTTACTTTTTAACTTTAAAACTTAAATTTATTCTTGTATTTTTAAAAGGCGTTTTATAATATTAAGATTAAGAAATAAACAATTAAAAATAAGTAATTCGAACAGCTAAAAGAGTGTTTTATATATATATATATCTTATTTATATATTTAAAATATTATTATAATAATAAATATTATTAAAATTATATAGTTATATTAAAATAAGTATAAAATAATTATTTATAAATATTTTAATAACTATAATAATGTTTAAAATAACGGGTGATATGTAAACGGTTTACCGTTTAATTCTAGTATAAAAACCTATTTAACGATAAAAGAAAATCTTTATACTTTAAAAAAGTTATAGTTAGATAAATAATATTTAATAACCCGCGCTTTTTAAAACCGAAAATAAGGTACTCTATTAGATGACAAGTTTGAATATAAAAATATAAAATTATTTTAAAATAATATTAATCTATATAACTATCGTTTTACGTAAAACTTTATAATATTAAGATATTATTATATTATTATTTAACATCTCGCTATTTTAACATTTAATAAAAGAAATTTTAAAATAGTTTAGAAATTAATTACGATTTTAAATTTTTATTATAAGCGTTATATCAAAGGGGTAATGATTATACTAATTTTATAAAATAAAAATATATAATACTTTAAAAAATAAAAAAGTTTAAATACTAATATATATTAATATATAAGTTGTTTACGTTAAGCGAGTTATAATTTAATAAATATAATATATAATAAATTAAACATACTTTATATTATTACTAACGTCTCGGATAAGCTTACGGGATAAATAAGCTCTCGGAATGGTTTTTAACACCTTGCGATAATAAACTTACTTTAATTAACTATAATATATTAAATTAATTTAAATTAATCGGATTTTTTATTACTAAATATCTTTAAAACTTCTTTATAAATACGTACATTATATCCGGGTTTTTCGTAAATATTATATTTCCGTTCCTTCGTTTAAATCTTTTTACGATAATTACCTTTATCCTTTTTTAACCGCAATTATTTATTATTATTATTTTTAACTATAAAAACTTTTCTTTCCGTTATAATAAATATTTTTCCTTTTTAAAAACGTATATTTTTAATTTTGCGACGTTTATTAAAAACGTAATTCGTTTTACATAATTTAACGTTTTCTTCTTATAAAAAAATAGCTTTATATAATAGCAATATGTAATTTTTTATTATAAAACTAACCGATTTAAATATTTTTGTTAGTGAGTTACCTGAATAATTTTTAATTTTCTTTTATAAATAACGTTTTTATGTTATTATTTTACGAATATTTTTAACAGTTTTTACGGGCGGGGAAATAAAACCGGCGGTAATTAACGGGAAAACGGTCGGCGTAAATATAACTAAAAAAATTTCGAATTCGGAAAAAACGTTATTAAAATCGAATAAAATAAAACCAGCTTTCGTAAATCCGGATTTAATATTATCGGACGTTATAACAACTTTAAACGTATCGCGAAAATTAGTAATAAAATTTTCCTTAATAATATTAATAACGTAATATTATATAAAACCTTCGATATATAACAAATAAACGTATTTTAATACGGAAAAATAAAATACGTTAAAAAATTAAAGCCGATAAAAAAACTATATAAAATATAATAATATCGTTAATTTTATAATAATTTTCGAATTTAATTAAATAATAACTTTCGTAACCGTTAAAAATAAAAAAAACGTTTAAATTTTTAATACCTATTTAAATATATTTATCGAAATATTTAATTTATTTTAAACTTAATTTATTTATCGTTTAACCGTTTTCGTTTATAATAATTTTTTAATCGGGTAAAAATAATAAATAAAGGTTAGGCCTAATTTTAAATATTAACAATTTATATTATTGTAAACCATTTTCGATTTCTTTATTAAACATATTTAAATTTTTTACGTTTTTTAATATTAATACTAAATATACCGGCTACGATTAAAAATTTTATTAAAAACTTTATTTCGTTAAAATTATAAATATCCTTTTTATAATACCATATTTTGCAATTATAACCTAAATAAACTTAAACTATTTACAAAACATTTTTAAATTTTCGTATAAAATCTTTTAATAATTGATTTTTCGATTTAAACGCGTTTCGAATTTTTATTACTATTTAACAAAATTAAATAATTATTTAATTTTAATACGTATTATAACGCGTTACGTAAATAACAAATTCGCCATATTTTTAACATATTAATGCCGGATAAAAACTATTCACGTAATTAAATTAAAGATTCGGTTAATAATTAATTATTTTTCGGTTAACGTTAATTTTTATAAATTAAAAATAATATTAATTTCAAAAAATCTATTAATATATCGTACGGATAAAATAAAATAAACAATTTTATAAATAAAACTAAATATCGTATAATTAAATATCGGGTTTCGTTTTTTAACTTAAACGGCTAAGTTTATTTTTATTTTTTTATAAACCATTTCATATTATTAATATTAAAAAATAGTTAATTAAAGTTAAGTAATAAGAATATATCAAAAACTATCCCATGAGCTTATCCATCCCGTAAGCTTATCCGGGACGTTATCACTTAATAATATTAAATATAAAAAAATGTAATTTTAAAGGAAAAACCCGATATTTCCATAACTTAAACTAACTATTTTAATTTTAAACGTACCAAAAAAGGGGTAAAATAATAACCTTTAAAGCAATAGGGATTTAAATAATACGTAAGATAATAATAGTAATAAAAATTTAAATAAAAATTTAGTTTTATATAAAAGAAATTAAAGTTATTTAATTTTAAAATATTTAAAAGGTTTTATACAGTTTAACTGTTAATATTTTATTACTATTATTATTTTTGTCGGATGATTTTCAATTATTTTCAATTATTTTATCAATTAGCTTTATATATAAATTTTTTACCTATTAAGTACCCTTGGATCCTTGATACGACCTAATAAATACTTAATAAGTTCTTGGTAAATTTAATAGGTACCCGCAGGTATCTGCCATTTTGAATAGAGAATAGATAGGTATCCACAAGAACTCATGGGTCCTCATGGGTCACCCACGGGTACCATTCCCTCACCCGACCCGAACGGGCGGTATCTACGGCGCACGGGATTACAGATTCCCCAAGTAATTCCAGTTAATATAACAAGTCACTCGCCGCAAGGCTACAAATAACAGGAATAACTAATTCGACAGCTTATAATTTTCTGCCGATCACTATCCATCGTAACACCAGTAGTAGGCGGTATTGCATCGGGGCTAGGTTAGTTAAATATCATAATATGCGGGCAGCTGACTGTCTTTCCAGACTTATCTGGTTATTGGTACAGCTGCTTTTCATTTATGCATGCAACCCCACGCAACACTCTATCTTGGCATTGGCATACGAACCAGAGCCTTACGTTACTTTACAACCCCCAGGTGTTTCGCTATCTGCCACTATATATACGCTAAGCCAAGAAGCTCTCGCCAAGATCCCGTGGACCTTTGGATGGGATCCCAAGACCTCGTGTCACGTAGTAGTTAGTTGCGGTCCTAACTACCTAATGTAGGAGAATATGCCGCTGATGCGGATACGAAGAATTCTTCTCTCTCTCGTAAGCCGGTATGTGCCAATTTCAATGGGCATGATCTCGCGGGAGTCGATCGGCGAAGCAGGCCGGACGGATAAAGGGGGTTGTGAAAATGCACTTCTGGGTGATACTAAGCGGCGCAGGTTAAAGGATTCGCTCATCCCCGATATCGACAGTAGGCTTTACAGCCAGTAAGAGTTATATTATATATCTACAGCAAGAAGCCAGCGTAAATATCCCCCCCTGGCGGAAATTCCAGTTAATACACTCCGGCTATCCTCAGCCGTCCACCAATCCGACTACCTTATAGGTATCCTTCCAATACGCCATCTTAGCGCTAAGGGTCGGACCGCTGACAATAAACATTACTAGAATAGCTCTAATTGTACGGCTGCTCTTGCCGAGCCGTATTCGTAAGCCGGCGCGGCCCTAACGCCCCACATATAATGCTTCATGCGGATCCTTAAATGCACATCTAACCGGTTACTCTAACATGTCCGAATAAGCAAGATAAGGCAAGGCAAGGCGAGGCAACCAACATCCAGTCGCATCGGATGCGGGCATGTTGTTTATATCACAAGATTCATACTACATCTAATTCCCCCCCCCCCCCATCTCGACCCCTGTTCTCAGGGGTACAGCATGCGGACGTTATGCCCCCTCTTCTTTTCCGAAATCTTAAGTGAGCTATGGTATGCTTACTAGGCTCTAGGCTGGTTATTGCAGCTTAACTATCTCGTCTAACGGACGAACCATATCTGGCATTAGATATAGCACTAGGGGTCTCTAAATGGCAAGCCGATTTTGTTTCGGAAATGTTATGAATTACATTCCTCTAAGTCTCTGTTCGTAATTTCAAGTATTAGGTGGAGAAACGGGCGCAAAGTGATGATTTTCTGATTCATTGTTGTTGTTCCATGATGGGAGTGGTGTGGGCCACCACACACCCCCCCACACACTAGTTGAATATATGCCCATCGTCGCAAAACTAGTGCTCTTATAGCGTTTATATACTGTAATAGGAAGCCATGGTCCGGGACCCAGGCGCATCCCCTTGTCGGCGGAGCCTCAGCTCCTTCATAATGTCTTTCCGTGGTCAGAACTTCAAGTATGGTCCGCCGTACCCTGCAGCCAACATATTATAAACCGGATACTCATCCGAATTTTGAGGTCCGTCGCCATAACGGACTTCCAGGTCATCTGCTCCGCGCGGCGCTTGTTCAAAAAACAATACTTGTCGGCGAATTGGTGCTTTCAGGTGGCCACGGCTGGCACTCCAAGACCTGGAGATGGTTGCCTAAACAGCCTTTGTCTAAGGACCATTCTTTGTACACCCAGATGTATATGTACAGGTGATCGCTTATATATTTCTTCGTGCTTTTAAAGAATATATATAAGTTCTTATATAAATATTTTATGTTTAATTATTAATATTACTAAGATGGTAAAATTTTTAAATTAAAAAAATTCTTTTAATACGTAAGGGGTTTTAAATATTTATAAAATATATTAACTAAAAAAAGAAACTTAAAAATATATATGATAATTAATAATAGCAAACGAATAAAGCTTAAACCGATAATCGCTGTATTATTATAAAAGGCTAAAAGTAATAAATTATCATATTTACTTTTTTTATTCTATACCTAGAAGTTTCTTACGAAACAGTTAATTAAGAAAAGAAATTTATTATTAGGGATAAAAAGAAAAATATTACGAAAAAAGGGTTACGTTATCCGCGTTAATTAAAAAACCTAATATAAAGATATTATTAAAATAATATAAAATATATAATAAAAATAACGATATTAATCTATTTTAAATAAGCTTTACGCGTTATTCGATTTTAAATTAGAAAAGATTAAACTTAATGTTAAAATACGAGAGGATATTTATTAACAAGTTACGCGCGAATGTAAAAAAGTAAGGGCTTAAAATTATAAAAGTAATATTACTGTAAAATACTTAAATAATATAATAATAAATTTATAAGACAGGTTTTAAATAAAAAAAATAGAAACGCAAGTACGTTTTAAAATATAAAGTATAAGAAAATAAATAATCCGGTAAAAACTGGTTCGAAATTACTTATAAATAAAGTCCCCGTTTACCGTGAAAACCATTAATAGTTGCCGTATTCGAAGATACTGGGTAAAATATCTATCGTGTTAATTATTAGTATAATTACTTCGTGTCTTTGGCTTAGCTAGGATAATACGGCTTGAATCCAACGACCTTGTATAAAGTCTCCGTTACGAAAAAGAATAATATAAAAAATATTAACCTTTTTAAGAAAAAACATATAAAACTAAGAAAAGAGCGTACCGTTAACGTACTCTCCGTAAAGAAAAAAAATATAAAAAGCAGCGGAATTCTCCTTAGAGGAGATGTAACCGTGGAATAAAATTGAACAAATAGATAGATTGTGGTATCGGTTGCTAAGCTTTACTAAGCTCTAATCTTTTTATAGATTGCCTTATTATGCCCTTATCGACGACCATTCTTGACCGAATTTTGGACGGTTTTCGTAATCCGGAATAACCGGATAAATTATCGTTCGTAATCCTTTTTATATCGAGTTAAAAGTTAAATTTCGAAATTTTTAAATTTTTTACCGTTTATATTTAGTTTTCCTAATAATTTTTTTTTACGGTTAATATTTTCCATTATAAAGTTATTTAATTTTTAATTATTTTTATTTATATAAATTAATTCGTATCCGAAAATTAAGAATAAAATCCGATTTTTTTTTAGAAAAATCGGTTAAATTAATAAAAATATCGATAGTTTTAATTTGTTTTAAAATTTTATTAAATTTAAAATTTTTAAAAAAAACGTTTTCCGTAAAAATTTTATAGTTACGGAATACCGGTATTTTATAATAAGAATTACCCGGTATGTTTTAACTGTTTTAATTAATAAGAATTCGAAAAGGTATTATAAGATCGATTAAGGTTAAAATTATAGGACTGGCAAAAGGTTGCAAAGTAATTATTTTATACGGACTTAAGGTTTACCGCGAAAAACTTAATATCTTTTAAATTATTATATTCCAGAAAATTCCCCCTGCCGAATTAGCTAAAAAGCATAAGGTTTATTAAGGTCGAAATTTGTCGGCATTACGTAATCGGTTTTGGGATAAGGCTTTTCGTAACCGAAACGTATAATTTATTATTATTATAAAAATTATTAATAATTACTATATTCGAAAATACTGGGTAAAGTATTTATCGTATTAATTATTAGTATAATTACTTCGTATCTGTAACTTAGCTTAGATAATACGGCTTAAACCTAACGACTTTACAAAAAGCAGCGGAATTATTTTAAAAGAAAACATAGGAAAATCTTAAGAACTTTAATAATTTCTTATCGTTATCTTTTTCTCCTTTAGTCACATTTAGAAATTATCTAAAACGGTAAAAAAATACAACGAATTTTTTTTTTTTCGAAATTCATGTTTTAATCCGAATAAGTTAAAGGATTTTAACAAATTAAAAGCCTATTTAAAAAAAGAATTCGAAATTTCATTAAAAGTATTTTTTAATTTTATATTAAATAAAAGGAATTGCTTTTTAAGTTATATTAATATAAAATATTAAAGTCTAGTTTAAATTTTTAATTTTTAAACAAGTAAATTATAAAAATAGAGTACACTTAATATAAATCGATTAATTGCCTTTCGTAAAAGGTATTACGAAAATAAATAAAAGGGCACGTTGAAAATTAAATAGAGAGATTAAAAATATATAAAGATATTAAGGATTTTTAAGAAAGCTTATACTGTTATAAATGATATTAGATAAAAAAAATTGGAATTAATATATAAAAGTATAAATTATTATTAGCAGTAATTAATTAACGATTTTAAAAGACTTAACAGAACCGAACTAATAAAAAGAATAAAAGTACATATAGAAATAATAATAAAGAATATTATAATATATAAAAACCGAAAAATCAAATTAATAATAATAGTTTCCGAAATAATAAACCCGCCTAGAATAAGACTAGAGAATTACTTTAAGTCGCAAAAATAAAACGATAAAAGCAAAAAGAGAAAACGAAGAAATAAATAATAAAGTAATATTAATCGTAATAGTAACCTATTATATATAAGGATAATAACGAAAATCAGTATATTTAAAGCGTTTTAAAAATATACAGTTTTAAAAGAAATATCTAATGTTTATATTAACGAATAATTTATTACATAAGTAAGCAAGATACTTTCTAATATCGTTTAATAATTAATCTAAATTACTTAACTATAATATATAGATTTAATTTATATTAATCATAGGTCATTTCGCTAACTATATTTATATATCTTTAATAAATATATACATTATATTACAGCTCGTTATATATATTATAATAGTCTTTTATTTTGTAACCTATTCGTACTATTTAAATTTAATAATTATTAATACTCTTTTTTATTATAGCCTTTTTTTATCGACGAAAAAGACCGGTTTATATTATATAATAAATTTCTTTTATTCAAAACACTTATTTTAAGAATGTTAAATATAAATATCGAATTAATCTTTCGATATATGTTGTAATACAGCGATACGTTATCCGCCGCGTTCGATAATAAATTTTATAACTTTACCTTATAACTTAATTACGCGTTTACTTAATATAATGTATTTTACAACTATCTTTTACGTATTAAAATAGGATAAAAAACGTTTACGTATATAGGTTAAAAATTCTACTAGTAATTATTTATTTATCGGTGGGTTTTAATACTTTCAAAATCAAGGTAATATTAACTTGAATACGTTAGGAAATAATCGGTTACGTACGGGTTAGAGGATTAAGAAATAAAATGACGTCCGTAACAAATTTTAATACAACGCGTATACCTATTAAAAAGTCGAAAATACAGTAATAGAAAAGAAATATAGTTAATTTAAATTAATGCGATATATTATAGTTAAGTTATTTAGATCAATTATTGTAAGATATTAAAATAAAATTTAGCTTACTTAAATGTCCAGCTTATTTGTATAATACATTAACAATTTAAAAATTTAATAAAATGATATAACGAAGATATTATTACAGAAATACTATGAATTAAGATAAAAGGCGTAATTTATATCTTTTCATTACTTTATGTCGGCAGATGTGGTGATTTATTGTTGGAAGGTTGAAAGGATTGAAAGGGCTTTGATTTGTGGCCCTAGGATTGCAAGGACAAAAGAGCTGAAGCTATATCTAGCTGCTCTCCCCCCCTAGTTGGAAAGGATAGGACATATCAGAACCACAGCCTCAAGAATGCAACACAATTTGCCCACATGGTAGCATCTTCTGGTTTTGTCTGTTGACATCCTGATCCAGTTTGTGTTGTATTCGAGGTACCGCTCCGTTTCGGTACAGAAGGCTAGGACAGAAAAACGGCAGGCTCGGCGTAAGGGCGCTTTGAAGCAAGGAAATTGCGAAGGTTCGATCTTGGAGAAGGTTTTGAAGTCCCCTTAGTCGCTGGAGAAGCGCCTGCGTACGCAGTGGCCGTTGTCGATTAGAAGCAGAGGCTCGTCGACGCGGTGACATCCGAGAGGATTCGAGAAGGAGATTCTCGAGAGAGAGAATTCGAGAAAGGACCAGGAAGAGCCAAGATGGTAACTGGAAAAGGAATAGCGTCTGGAAAAAACGTGGGTCAGCCGGAGGGCTTTGACATGGAACAACTGATAAAGGCGTTCGCCACGCTGTCGAACGAAAAGAAGGATACGTACCTGGATTGGAAGTATTTCGACTTCAAGTTAAGTAAAGAGAATCGCCTTCGAGGCAGTGATAATTGGGAGATGTGGAAAACGGCTATCTGGGTAGCCCTGATAGCGATTGGATATCGTAACGGTAATTCGGCGAAGCTTAGCCATATTAATGAAGCTAAATTGGCCGTTGCGGTTGTTACCAACGTTAAGAAGCCCCCATAGCAGTCGTCACTGGATTCACAAAGGGAACGACGGAGATGATCAAGGTGTATAACGACTTTGTCGCCGAATTTCGAGGGAAGGAAAACGCGAAGAAAGGAAGTGGCAACAGCCACAACGCGAATCAGAACCGACAGAACAAACCCCCATGGAACAAGGAAGGCCAGCCACTTTGTTACAAGTGTGGTGAATACGGACATATGGCGAAGGATTGCCCGAAACGGAAAAATAATGGCTCAGACGAACGGTCGAAGCGTAGTGGTAAATGCGAGGCTAGCTTCATCCCGGAGGGACTGCAGGATTTGTACAGGACGGATGGAAAGACTTTCTAGGGCGACGGCGAGGTCTGGATGGCTTCATGGCAACCCTAGGGCCATGAAGGCGTGTCGGCAGATGTGGTGATTTATTGTTAGAAGGTTAAAAGGATTAAAAGGGCTTTAATTTGTGGCCCTAGGATTGCAAGGACAAAAGAGCTGAAGCTATATCTAGCTGCTCTCCCCCCCCAGTTGGAAATGAGGAACCTAGAACCAGGACACATCAGAATCACAGCCTCAAGAATGCAACACAATTTGCCCACACTTTATATAAAAAAGCTGAAAACGCATTTTATTTTTCTAAAAAATAAAAGAAGAAAGAAAGTTTGTAGATTAAAACTATTAAATAATAACAATAAGAGGTGTTATATTTTTATTCGTTTATTCTGTTAGTATAAATAAGTAAAATATATCATTTTATAATAACGAAATTAACTATTTATTATAAATAACGTAAAAGATATAGAAAAAGAAATAATAATTAATATTAAGATTAAAGAAATCGATATTATAATAAACGGAATCTCCGTTTATACAATTTCGGTCGGTATAACAAAGTGATTTATTAAAGGTTTACTAAGAAAGCGGAACGAAATTATTATAACATATAGTATATATATCGACAATGTTCTTTTAAAAGGGATTTACTAGGGAAATTCTTAATAAATAAAACAACTACTTATATTATAACAGCATAATTAGCTCTTACGGAAAGAAGTTTTTTTATAGTTTTACGAAAAACCAAAACCCGTTATTAATCCTTCGAAAGGAATAAACAATAAAGTTTATTAATAAAGATTCGCATTAAAAAAGGCATATAGTAAGAGAACCGGTAGTAATTTAAAGGATAATTTAAAAGTCGTATTTATAAAAGTTTTTAAAAATATAAAGGGTATTATAGCGGATGTAATATTAAGAAAAATTATTTTATAATACCGTCGTATTTGCTATTATAATACCAAGCCATTAATATAAATTATAAAGAAGTTAATTAGATTAAAATTAGATTTTAACGTTATTAAAAATATCCTCTATATAATATATAACGAAAGACAAATAAGGAAAGTTTTGTTTTTAAATTTTTAAAAACGAAAATAATACGTACGCGGAGTTATTTAATACGCCGTTAAGTTAATAAGCTTTAGTTATATCGAAAATAACGCTTATTTCGAGTCTAAGACGGAAAAATAATTATAATATATCGAATATTATTTACTCAAAGTAACGAAAATATAATAAGAGTTCTATAAATATTTTATAAAAATAACTAAATCCATAGCAACTTTTTCTTTAGTAGAAAATAATACTAAAAAGATAAAAGTTTACTTTTTAACGGTAATAAAGAATTGGAAATATTAAGTATTAGAAAATTTAGTTAATAAAACAAAGATATTTTTTAATTATTATAAATTAATATAATAAATACAAAAACTAAATTATAGAATAAAAGATAAAGCTTTTTAAGACAAGATATACGTAATTAGAACAGAAGTAAATATATTAAAGTCTTAATGAGACTTTATAATACGAAGTGTTTTATAAACCGAAAATTTATAAAATAGCTTTAATTTCATTTATATAAATGTAATAATAATTATTTTCAGATTTATAGCAATAAATATACGATATTAGGTTACGCGAACTCCCGTAAAGGGTTAAATAAATTAACGTTTACAAACGTAAAAATATACTTTTTAAATCTTAAAGAATATATATTTATATAGCTTAACTATTAATAAATAGCAAGGTTTTTATAATATTATATATTGTATTATACGAGAATTTTTTAGAAATTAATCTAATTTTTTAATCTTAGAAATATGGGTCGATCGTTTATATAATTTATATAAAAACCTGTAAAATACCGATAAAATGAACTGATATTAAAAAAAGGATAACGATTTATTATAAAATGATACGGAGTAGACAATTAAGTAAATTAAACTCAAAAAAGATATTTATATTATATACGTTAAAGGTTCTGAAGGGAATACAAACACTTAGATATTAATTAAAATTATCTTTATTTTATAAAGGCGAAAATAAATATGGAAAATAGTTAAAATAATATTTATTTAATTAATCGTAAATTAATAATAAGATAAAACTTATAATAAACGGTTATAAATTATTTAAATTTAATAACGATAAGCCGTTATAAGAAGTATAAATAAGTTCAATATATAATTTAAAAGTTTTTTTTATAGGAGTTAGAGAAAACATTATCTACAACACTTTTAAATTTACGGTTTATAATAAGTATATTGTCAGATATTAGGTTAACGTTAATTGAGAATTAAAAAAAAATATAAAGGAATTAAATAAATATAAAGGCCCTATAAGTATTAAAAGATTTATTTTTACGAAAAGAATATGATTTATAACGAAAATAAAATAAATTAAATAAATAAATTAAATAATTATATATAAAAAGGCTTTAATAACGTTAATAATTACGTTAAAATAATATATGTTCTAAGTAAACTGTGTTATTATATATTTAAATAAAAGACTGTAGTAAAATATTGTTAAAAAAGATTATCTATTATATTAAAGATATATTCTAAAGCGTATTTAGGAAAACGACAATATACAAATCTGATTTTACAATATTAAATACGTGAATAACGCCGTTATGCTATTAAAAAGAGGCTGGTATTACGTAATAAAATTAAAGTTTTATTAGTTAATTTCGAATAACGTAATTTATTATAACGTTTAAATTTAAAAACGCTGTTCTTTTATACGTAAACAATCTTATTTTTTAGTTAAAATAAATCATAGTTAAAAAGTCTTATAAAATAAAGTAACATAAACGGCTGTATCGGAAACTTAAATAATGCGAAAAAATATTTACACGTACGTATTTTATATGTTTTTAAATAAAATATAATTAGTAAAATTAATAAAAAATACATTAATGAATTATTCTACTTATACGAATATATCGAAATAGGAAAAGATATTACGTTATTTATTAAAGATTATACGAAATATACGATAATATAAGAAAATAAAATCAGTAAAAATAAAAGACGTATAAATGAGCAATTAAAGAGTAAGGTTAATTTTTTATTAATATTAATAAACTTAATATGATATTCGTTGATTTAATTAAAATAATAGTTAGAAATACCTGAATATTTTATATATTGAAAGAATATTAACAAGTTTCTTAAATATTCTAGTAGTATAATAAATATAGTTTTTAAATATTAAGAGTTATCGAAATATTACGTATATTTAAGATATTTATACTTTATAATTAACGTACTATACAAGCTCTCCGCGCATATAACCTTCTTGTGCGTCTTTTAATATATCGTAATAATTAATCCTAATAATTTAAATATAATATATCTAATTAAATAATTCGACGGTATTCGGTTTCGCTAATTATATCTAGAGCTTTTGCTAAGTGCTCATATTATATTAAGACTTATTACGGATATTATTTTATTCTTAGGTCCCCTTAACTTATACGCGACCCATTACTTCCTAACGTATGTAAATCAGTATTACTTTTATTTCGAAAATATTAAACCCGACCGACCGAAAACTAATTACCGAATAAATTCCTAACCTATATATACGACCTTTTTTTAACTAGCTTGAATACGTAGAAAATATTTGCAAAATACGTCGCATTAAAAGGATAGGAAAGGCGCGTCGTAAGGCTATAGGATAAGGCTATAGGGCTTATTTAAAAGCGCGTCGGAAGGCGTATTGCGGTAGCAGAATTTATCGAAGTAATAATTCGATTTTATATAATTAAATAGTTAAAACAAACGTTTTTAATAAAAAAGAATACCTACTATATAAAACAAATAAGTTTTTTTTGGTCGATAGTAAAAATAATAGTAAAAAACTATTATTAATAACTACTAAAGTTAAATGTCGCATATAAATTACCTCAGCTAGCTCAGGCCTCGCTCGCTTATAACTTATGTACTACTTTTTTTTCAGCCAATCAAAATACGTATTCCCGTAACAAGCGAACGAGGCCTAAGTTGTAATTATGCGAACAAGGGGTCCGTTTAGTGCGCTACCACCAAAATCACTAATTTCTTCCCATTTTTTCCCATTTATCCAAATAAATTTAATATTTAACAGGAAAAATCTTTATAACACAACCAAATAATATCGGATAAGTTTAATATTTCATATACGCGTCGAATATAAACTAATATGCATACAGAAATTTTTCCCATTTTTTTAAATGGAAATTACAGCTAATACGGCTAAATTTAAGCCCGGACAATAGGCGACCGTAACGCCCTTATAGCTGCAACAACATAACTACCGGTCGCATTATCATACACCGGGCTTCCTTAATATATTTTATATAGGAAAAACCCGTCCAGCAATTTTTTCGGCCGTACGGGCTATAATTATTACGTCGCAGTTATAAAAAGGTTAAGGTTAACTAAATCCGGAACGCCCTTATAACTGCAACAACGTAACCACTACGTATATTATTTTATCATAAGCTTTTTAAAAGTAATTCAATATAAGAAAAACCCGTCCAGCTATTCTTTTAACCGTACGGGTTATAATTATTATATCGCAGCCATAAAGGCGTTCCAGTTAGAAGGTATGTACCAATCGGAAATTTTCACTTTATTCTTTAATATCTTAACCAAACCAGCCCCGATCGGGAAATTATATATACGGTTAAAAAGCCCCTTTAAAGCTATATATAACTGTATTTTTTGTTAATTTTTAATTATTTGTTATTATTATTTTATTTAAAAGTTTCCAATATAAATTTTGAAAAATTTATATAAAAACGCACCAAACGGAGCCAAAAAATCACAACTTACTATCAGGCCGTATTTTTAAGGTTTAGGTGTTTTTGTGGGTTTTTTGTAGGTCGGTACTTAAAATATAAGCCCTAGCCACAGTTGCGCCGTAGGCGCAGCCATAACCTTAAAAATAGGGCCTGATTTTAATAAGGTAACATATAAGTTAAAAGGATTAAAAAATAAAACGATGTCCGGAATAACCTTTAATATAATACGGGCATTTAATAAAAAGCTATAAATATAATCAGCGGAACGAAATGCTGTCGATTTAATTAATTAAATATATTATAGTTAAGTTAATAAGATTAGTTGTTATAAGATAGTAATAGCCGCGTAACGAACTTATATACGCGGCAAACTTATATAATACGTTATTTAAGATAGTAAGTATATCTTTTATAATTAAAAGTAATTTAACACATTTTATAATATATTATATATATTTATGATAAAAGTATTCATTACGTACGTTTTAATATTTGAAAGGATAATTATTATATATATTACGAAAATAAAATATGTAAAATAAAAGTAATCGTAACGAAATTTATAAAGATCAAGGTTTTTTTAACGGATTAGAGCTTTATATTAAAAGGCTTTTATTAGATTTTAAGAAATGTATTATATTATTCAAGTAGGTAAAAGAAATATAAATAATACTAAAAATACGATAAGTTTAAATTAAATATTTTTACGTATAATATAAAATTTAAAGAAAGATATAAACGTTTAATATCTTAAATACAAGAATATATTCATTAAGATAAATTTTAAGCAATTTATAACGAATTTATTTTCTAAAATATTTAAAAGATTTTATAAAAATAATTAAAAAAAGACTTTAAATATAATTCTGTTAAATTTATTCGACTCGAAAAAATATCTTTTTTTAATCATATTTATTATTTATTATAAATAACGAAAAATTTTATATTTAGTTTATAATTATATAAAAATATTCGTTAGTTTATTAAATTTAAAATTTTAATTTTTAAAATATTATTTATAAAAATAAATATTATATAATATCCTAATAGCTTAATAGTCGTAAGCGTAAGTAGTTTTTTCGCGTATATACTGCAGAATTAAGCAATTTACAGTTTACGATAGATAGCTGATTCGAATCCAGCTTGAGATAACGTACACTGGGCCGCCAACTAAATGCACAGACTATTTAAAGCCTTGGCTCCTGTTATGTCGGCGATAAATAGAGATAGTTAGGGGCGTTATAGAACTAATTATATATTTCGTATACGTAATATTTGTTTGTTACCGTATTTACGATTCGTGTACGGTTTTTTCATCCGATCCGCTTTGAGTACGATTTTTTCGGAGGTGCTTTCCGGTCGTATCGTGTAATTGAACGTATATATATATATAGTATATAGCGATGCGCCGTGCCGAATTGGTATATAGCTAGATATTAATAGCATTTATACTTTACTAATATTGTATAATTTATATCGATAAATAGAGGGTAAATAATAATTCGATAATAATTAATTACGATATAAGATTTATAATTAATTAATGTTTTTAAATGTGCCGGATTAGTATTTTTTTTTTCTTATAATACTAATTAAAATTAAAATTTATGCTTGAATTTAAAAAGGATTTCTCATAATAAATTAATATATATAAATTATTTTTATATATTAATATTTAATTAACTCTTAATTATCTCGGAAAACATAAGGTTTATAATTTAAATTATTTAATCGTAACGATAAATCAACGAAATTAATATTTTAATATCATAGTTTAAATTCGTTTTATATTTTTAAAAACTAAAGTTTAATTTCGGTACGAAATTTAAAATCTTATAGGCTTTTTCTAAAGTACACATTTTTAATTTATTAATAATTTATAATTAAAAAAATAACCATTCGAATTTTATATAAATTAAAGATTTTAAAAGCTTTAATCGTATATAGAAGATTATTTAACGTAAAAGAACGTATTAACGAATTAGTACTTTTAAGTAGTTACGATTAGTATTCTAAGACGTATAGATGATTGTTTAAATAGTCTTTGTCCAAGGACCATCTTTTATACACCTAGATACATATATACAGGCGATCGCTTATAGACTTCTCCGTACGTTTAAATAATATACATGGGTTTTTATGCTAGTATCCTGCATTTAATAACTGTAACTGCTGATAGAACTATAATATTTTAGCTGTTACGATGTTAACTTCTAACTAAGCTATATATAGTACTTAGGGTATTTAATCTTAGTTTCTTCACCACCTTACAAAATGGTGGAATCTGTTAAAATGTAAATCCCTGTATAATTTATATGAGATTATACATCAACAATTTAATATCACTGCAAATTCGTAAATCTACTTGGTTATAACTTAGCGAACTTAGCTTTCCTTAAAAGGTCGAAAAACGTAAGACTTGGTCCCGACGCTAGCTACGACTTACGTAACTAGCTCGACGGACTTAAAGCACTTAATTAATATTAACCTTTCGAACAAATAGAACTAAAACGACGTTTCGAAAAATTTAAAAAAATTATACGTTCGTTAATTCTATAATTTAAGTAATATTAACATATATAATAATTAATAAAGCAATAATCGTTATAAGCTAAAAACTTCTATTTAATAATATTATTTTACTTTAAATAATACTGTTCGATATTATATTTATTAATAAGGTATTAACTTATAAAGTTTTTATATAAATTATTATTTTAAACTAAGATAATATTTTTATTAAATTTAAAACAAACTCATAGAAAATTTAATTTTATAAACGAATATATTAAGTAATTTAACTACATTAAAGTTAAACTTATAAATTAAATATAAATAATATAAAAATAACTTTAAAAAATAAGCGAAAGCCTTTTTAAATATGATCTTTTTATACAGTTCGACTTATTTAATTAATATTTAATAAAGAGCTAAACGAAATATTTAGCGTTTTAAAAAAAGGAATTAATCGGCTGTGTTTTTATTAAGTTATAACTTTTTTTTTTTTAGTTTAATACCTAGTATATTATATGCATTTTCTCGTATGTTTCGTACTGTCTTTTTGACGAATAAAGATTATAATAAAACGATTTATTAAAAATACGATTAGTTAATTTAAGCCCGTATTCCGGAACCCTATTTTTCTTTTTCGAGCAGTAATTTTTTAAGTTATAAACAGTTTAACTTATTATACTAGCTCGCGACTTAAACTACCTGGCGAGCTATTTTTTGGTACTTAACGACAATAAATTTAAATTAATTAATTACAACATATTAAATCGATATACATTAATCGGATTCTTTTTCGCTAAACGTATTTACAGCTTTTTTATAAGTAGGCGTATTATATCCGGGCTTATTATAAACATCACTCTTTCGTTTTTTCGTTTTAACCTTTTACGACGATTTTTATTAGC